>WSTX01002720.1:0-23949 GCA_019633405.1 Tulasnella sp. 408 | reverse complement strand
TTGGCCTCGATCGAAATTCACTTTCTCGAATATTAGCGATCTGTTCTCCAATTCACTTGTAGGAGCTGCGGGGACAGCCTCATCATCCGCATTCCGTAAGATGAATTGTTCGGTATCAAGATTTGGAATACCCAAGAACTCAGCAAACAAGTCGTATTGGTGAGCCGCAATGGCTTGCTAAATCCAGCACGTTGCATGAGAAAATTTCGCGATAATTGAGGCAGAAACCACTACTCACACTGTTTTGAGTACAGCACCAATGGTACAACGCGTTGATTTGACTACAGGCCTGAGATTGCTTGGTTCTTTCGTTACGGATGACCTCACCCCCATCTGTTTAAACCACATCATCAGAAGTACCATAAGCAAGTCAGACCTCGTACTTATAATGGTCTATGAAGTGACAAACATACCGAGGATAACGCGGAGGAATCGAAGTCCTTCTCGCAGAAGACCACGGTTAACGACACCCTGATCCCCGGAGAGAATCCTGTAGGTAGTGATTACAATTCGATATCGATCAAACCGTGCCTCTGGATTCAATGTAAGCCATAGTAAGCCCAGATTATGGAAGTAATCACTATCAGGATCACTTGCCTGGAGACCTGTTGCGGCCGTGGTAGATGAGAATATTGTGTAGGTTGAATTCCTCGCTGAGATCGCGAGCTGCTCTCCCCCACTTGTCGAAATGTGCCTTACTGGGAACGACTATTCTAGAAGAGAGCAGTAATTAGTAAGGGTGCGACAGACATTTCTGGTTTGGGCTCACAGGGTTGGTCCCTCTTCGCCTTGAATCCGCCTCGAATCGTAAATACGGCAAAGCAGCCCAAAGATAATGCTGGTCTCATCCTAGAATACAGTAAAGGTCACTTCGAAGCCAAGCAGTTTCGAATGTCATCAATACCTCCTGTAAATGTCGATGGTCATTCTCGCGCCATCGGAAATGTCAAACGAAGCGACTCACGTGATCAAAGACCAACCCTCCTTTTGCTTCCGACATCTCCAAATCGAACATTTTCGCTCGAGTCCGCCTTTGGCGCGAGTTTAAGACCGTCCTTGTACCAACCACAATGGAGGAGTTGATCTTCGTACGAAGCCTCTCGATTGCTTCCTCATCCAATTGTGGCACCGAGCCTTCACTGCTTTGATCATCCTCGTCGTCGTCGCTCTGGTCCGAGGCCTCGTCGCTGCTTTGAAAGGAGGACTCGTCACTCCTTTGGTCGGGACCCTCGCTGGTATCGCCGTTTACTGAATCTGAGTTCGAGGGGCCCGCGGTAGGCACAGAGTCTGCGGACTGGGTACTGCTTCGGGAAGAGGTTTGCGGATTTCGAACTCGTACTCTGTCTGAGCCCCATGCAGAAAATGCTCTAGGAACAGGGTTGACATTTTCAGCGATTGTCAAAACTGAGAGAGAGAGAGAGAGAGAGAGCCACATACGATCGTGAGCTTCGAACGCTGCCACCAAATTCGGTGGGACTTGAAATTTCATAGGGACTTTCACGAGCTCCCGAGCCGGTTACAATCCTTGGAGGGGGGTGAGTCGACATTTGGGGGAAACGGATTTCGTGCAAGGGAGACAGCTTTATCATATTAGCAGGGAAGCGGAGGCGTCCAAACGGGTAGCCGAGAGAAGGCGGGGCTAGGTGTCGAATGGAGTGAATTGTGCCTCACATGGACGCTTTAGGCATGTGTACGGACGCAAACGCCAATCACCGATCTGGGTGACACCGGCGACCCTGGGCAGCAGCTTTCGTTGGCAAGGAAGATACGAGGCATTGCAACCTATAAAAGAAGTATCTCCAGCAGATCGTCCAAGATGGCTTTTCGAAGGTCCACCGTTGCGCGCTCTTTTGACCGGCGGGGCATCGTCCGGAGCGCCACGTCAAGCAGCCGGCGCCAAGGCATAGCGGTGTTGTGGCTGGCTGAACCCCATAGAAACGAATCATAAGTGCAGTGCAATGTCTAGAGCACAAGAAGAGGGGCAAAGGGATCCGACTGGCCAGGAAGCGGCGTGAGCATTCGAAATTTCGACGCGTCTGTTACAGACCCTAGCGACAAATAAAGCCATACGTGGCACCAGGAAACCATCGCCTCAGCAACTATCGCCAGCGGTCAACCAAAGACGATTAACTGCTGCTTTTTGGTTTCAGGTGGCTATGTGGACATCAATTCCCGCACCGAGCGGCGGCACGGGACCGCATGTAACGCGCAGCCAGATGGACTTCTGACTTGTATCCCGGACTTCCCTCCCTTTTGGACCCTTACAGGGTGCAAGCCTATCGGTAAACGAGGGCCGGAGAATGTCCATCCGATGAGTTAGCAGCATTGGAACCATTGAGTTGGCTCCTTTCTAGGGCTACAAGCTGGTCGCTCGTCTGGTATACAACTGTATGTCGAGGGAGAGTCGTCTCTAGAGGGAACCAAAGCACAGTGATAAACTTCAAAGTTATGACTCTCTTATGTGACCTCATGCTGAATCAAAAGCACTCTAAAGTCTTCATTTCCGGAACGGGAACAACCGGGTCGTCGGTAGCTTCCAGGTACCTTGGGCGGCTTCATTTCGTTTGGTGGCGATCTACATCGGAAATGGAGTTCGCAGCGGCTTCTCCGCCATTGTACGGTTTGTACGGGTTTGTTGCGGGTTCCTATGAATCCCTTTACGTTTCGTCATTGGTGTTCGTTTTGTATTTGAAACGAAGGTCCCTCCAGAGTATGCGGCTCCTCAAGGCATAATTTGATCAGAAGTCTCGACGGGACTCCGGTACCCAGAAGTTTCTGAACCTGGCAAAAGTAGTCCCAAGGCGGGGGGCGGCCACAGCGCTGCGTAATTACAACGCACACTAGCTAAAACGAATATATGTATTTTAACAACTCAATCTCTCAGACCAAGCTTGGGGACTCCCCTATTCATCGCGGCCTCCACCACCGATCTTCGGACTCTTTGACGACGCCAAGAAGGAATTTCAGGGCATTCTTCTGATCCGAGTCCGCAGCCCCAATCCCAAGAGTGTCTCCTTCAGTCATAATCTCTGCAGTCACTCTTTTGGAACGTTGGAGCTAGATTAATATTCCAGTCGGTCTCGCCGTTAGAACTTCAAAGCGATCAAAGCGAAGGAGATGAACGAAGCGAACCTGCTCAATCCTTTCTTCAATGGTATCTGGCATCAAAAGTTTATGTATATAAACGGTCTTGCTTTGTCCGATACTATCAAGAAGAAAGAGAAAGGTTCGTGAACGGTCTGATAAAGTTCTATTTGCCTCGAGCATGCTCACCGATGCACACGGTCGAACGCCTGTTCTTCGATGGCGGGATTCCACCAAGGGTCCATTAAGATAACGACATTAGCTGAGTTGAGGTTCAACCCTAATTGTACGAGGATTTAGCTTTGTTTTCCAGAGCGTACAGGTCGCAGGTCGCACCGACGGATCCCGCCTTAAGAGAGAACAGTGCGATCTGAACGCAAGGATCTTCGTTGAACCGCTTTAGCATGGCTTCCTTTTCACCCTCTTTCATGCTTCCATCGTCTTCAAGTAGGAAAAAAGAGTCAAGAAATCAAATGTAGATGGACACGCGTCAGCAGACCTACATCGATCGAATTCCCATCCTGCTTTCTCGATGTACTTTTGAAGGATATTCAGATAGGATGTGAACTGAGAGTATATTATGATCTTGTCCGTTCCTTGAGAACGTTCTAGAGTCTCCCGGATCAAGTCGAGCATTTTGTTGATTTTGGCGGCTGAAGGACGTTCGTCTGGATTGAATTTTGGGGGTTGTAGTGGCTTTGCTTTGGGGACAATCTCGTTTTCGCAGTATTTGCACCAGCAACCTTCCGTTTCAATGCTGGATGAAAAATGGATGAAGAAAGTTACTTCGGCTTGCCATCCCAGTGCGACTCAAGGCAGAGCATAAACTCACTCCATCAAGCAAATTCGGCAGCAACGGGAACCCCGCATCTTGTCGACCGTGTCTGCACCGTTGACGTAGTTCAGAATGAGATCGGGATGTAAACAAGCTACCCGTACGAGAGAAATTTCAGTCATTCACGTCGACAGTCTCAAGGATGTGAGGTCCCCGAAACTCACCTTGACGAAGTCGGAGAAGTAGCAAGAGGCTGCACACATATCCGACATCCTTATACTCGGCGTTGTTCAAGTACATGTTTCCAACTGTTTCGTATCGCCCTTGGAGGGCGTCATAAAACGCTTTGTGATCCGTATTGTCGAAGGGCACTTCTTCCAACTTGAAGATCCGCGGGGGAAGTTCGATGAGAGGTTTGCCATCCTCTCCCTTCATCGACTTTGTTCTCCGAAGCGTAAATGGTCTCATAAATTCCTGAAAGGAGAGTTGAAGAGATGGAGTTCGAATACTAGAGTAATGAGGGTGTGGGCTTACTTTCAGCTCCTCCATACTCAGGCTTCGGAAGCGAGCCGGGTTGTCATATGGCTTAGCCCTAAGAAACCTTAAGGAGGAAAGGTAATCCTCGACACCGTTCTGAACAATATCCATTGATTAGTGGATTGCGTAGCCAGGTATCGACAACGAATGCACCTGGCATGGTGTTCCAGTGACCCCCCAACGGTAACAAGCAATTAACTTGAAGCAGGCTTCGAACGTTCGAGTCTCGCAGTTTTTGATTCTATGCGCTTCATCTGGAGCGACCAAGTGTAAGTCAAACTACAACTACCGATGTGCTTGTGACGAGCCTTACCAAGGATGATGCGGAGAAAGGTTGCCTCCATCAGGGCAACTTGCCGGCCAGGCGCTGGTGGCTTGGTATGATTCTTATGTTCACTCAGCACTATATCGTAAGTTGTGATGATTACGTCATATTTTCTGAATGACGGCGAGCCTATTATTGGGGAAGGATTTCGTTAACGCGTGTCTCGCTGCGTGGGGTGCTGATGCTCACTTGATGCACGATCCGGACCATGGTGAACGAGAACCGAGAGGTCCGGAGCAAATATCTTTAGTTCATCTTTCCATTGATACATCAGGCAGTTAGGAACAACGATTCTGCGGGACAGAGGGGTCAGCAGGTACATGGGGGTAACAGTAAGCTAAGCTTATTACAGGGTTGAGCCGACCTCTTTCTGAAGCAACTTGCTATCCAAGATTCGGGCAATTATCTGAACCGTTTTGCCAAGTCCCATCTAAATGCATTATGATAAATATTCAGGCTGACCGCATACTACTGAACCAACGCACATCCTGGAGCGGAAATGTTAGCGGTAGAGAGCCAAAAAGCAGAACAAGAATACGAACATCATGAAGTTGTCCCCCTCTAATTTCACTGTACTCGCTCTTAGCCAGGAATATTCGCGCCTCGACTTGGTGCTTGAGCAACTTTTCCTCATCTGGGAACCCTTTGACTTTCTCGGAGTTCAGCTTCGCCACGAGTTCATCAAGCTCCACTGGAGGTTTGGATTCCTCGTTTACCAAACCAATCGTTGAGGGTGGCGCAGGAGGAGTGCTATTGGGCAGCCCCGGAGGGCCTGGGGAAGTGGGTTTCGTCTTGGTCGGCGTTTTGCTCGAGCGGGGCACCCTTCGCTTCGGCGGAGTCTGGGCGTTGGAAGGGCCTTTGGTATGAGAGGTCGGAGTGTTTGCATTTGGATTGCCGCCCGTAATGTTCGAGAAAGGCGAAGGAGGCAGTTCGAAAGCTAGTGCTTGAAGTCTCGGCGGGGACGTTGGGGATACAGATGAGCGAATAGGGGTGGGTGGGACGTTCTTCGTGCGCGAATGAGATATAGATAACTTTGAAAGTTCCGGCAGGAGGGTTTCGACACCCGGAAACTGTGGGTTACCGGCGAGGGATTTTGGACTAGATGGCTCCGGTAAAGTGGGGTAAAGCCTTGAAAGAGACTATAGGTGTAAAGCCATCAACCGAAGACGTCAAGGAACTCTCACCGGCGCGGCGTTGACCCGCGTTCCTCAGACTCAGGTCGGCCTCCCGGCTGGGTTCCTTTCAACCAGTCGTAGAAACCTTGAAGCATGAGGAGAAATAGCTCTTATGCAGAGGAATATGGGGGAGTGCTGAGGGTGATGAGTCCTTCACCGCTCGGCCTTTAAGCGTCCGGAGCGGATGCGGCATTTTATTGTTCCAACGATCGGGGAGGCAAAAGCGGATCATTGCGTTTCAATCAGCCATCAATCGTCATTCACCCGAAAAATAAATAACCCACGTGGCAGATATCTACTAGTCTCTTACTCGGAGGTGCATGATACTGACAAAGACACCTTGACGACCTCTGACAGTTCATCGTCCGCAAGCGTTCAACCTCGTTTTTTTTTTTTTGTTTCCCTCTTCAAAGAGTCAAGCTCGTTTCCGTTGCGGGTATTTTGTGGCACGCTGGATTTTGGAGAGGCAGAGATTTGATGGTCGTTTGACGCAAGGCATCTTCTCCCCAATCCTGCGCATTGGGACTCTGATGAGGCTGTCGTCTTGAGGTTGCCGCATAATCGAATCCAAGCAATCCCACGCTCGTGTTGGACGCCACACACCAAAGCTTGTCGTCAAGGCAGATGCAAATGGAATTGCCTTCACGATAAAAAAAACAGGAGGAGTTGGAGGATATATCAAGAATCTTAAGCGCTCTGCTTTCCTTTCCAGGCCTTCAGGCGCTTCTCGACGGTAGGGTCCATCTCAGTGCTCTGCGTTCCGTCAATAGGTCCGCCGGTCTTCCACATGAGGTCTTGGATCCGCCGTCTCTTGTTTTGTTTCTGTGACACAAAGTTTGTCATTCTACTGAGCGCAGGATGTGGCTGAGGTTAGACCAGTACGTACCTTTTGAATCTGGACCTCGATGGTATCGGGCATGACGAACTTGTAAAACTTTACGTCGCGGTCTTGTCCAATTCTAACATAAACAGGGCATTGTCACTTATTTCCGTTGGTTTAAAATAGGTAAGATGTAACTTACCTGTGAAGTCTGTCGAAGGCCTGATCCTCGACAGCGGGGCTCCACCATGGATTGAACATGATCGCATGGTTGCAGAAGTTCAAGTTGAGACCTACTCTCTGGTCAGGCGGGAATCGGAGTTGGTACTGAAACGGTAGCGTACCAGAACCTCCAGCTCTCAAAGACACAAGAGCGATCGTGACCCGAGCGTTGGTCTTCAAAGACCGCAGGACTTGCAGTCGCTGTGATTGCGACCTCTTTCCATCGTCTGCAACAGGTTGATCGAGACTTCAAAAATCGTGCACATGTTACTCAAACCCATGTCCACACTTACATCGAACGAAGATGTATCCAACGTCACCGAGGTACGGCTCTATGATATCGAATGCCGAGGGCCAGAGGCAGTAGACGACAATTTTGGCATGTGCGTCGTGGGCGTGAATCTTCTGCAGGAGTTTCAGCAACGCAGTTATCTTACTGCAACACGGGCGTGCCTGAGGGTCGACTGGCTCCTCCTTCTCATCATTTTCCGGGTGCGTCCCTTCTTTACAGTCATCGCAAAACGCGGTCTTGGTCCTAAAAAAGAATGAAAGGTCAGTTTTCGAGGCTCGACAACCCGGTTCGGGATTTCTCACTGACGTGTCCGGCAAAGCCGCATCGCAAATTTGACAATGTTTGAGATCATCCGGGGGTTTCGGTTCCTCGCTGGTCAAGATGAGGTCCGGAATGCACGCCACTACTCCAAAATTTTGCCGGTAAGCACGGACACGGGACAAGGAGAAGTGGGAGCCCACCTTGTTGCCGGCGGAGCGTCCACGTAAATCCATTTTTCGGACCATCCTCTCCATCTTTGTACTGTCTAGAATCAAGATACTTGTTTTCCCCTTTGACCGGTTCCATGATTTCTATTCCGTTTACAAAGTCGGCTTCGTCCTCATCGCGGATCTGAATTTCGATGATCTCCGTCGTTCGAGTTGGAAGAACGACAATCGGCTTCTCGTTAAGTTGGTCTCCTTTCTTCCTGCCCAGTGTAAAGGGGGTCTTGAAGGACTGGAGCTCCGCAGTGAGATGCGGAAAATTTGAGAATGTTCGGAGATGCACTCACAGCCGTGAACAACGGGTCCGCATCGAAGAGACTAATTTCTTCCTCCGTGATGATGCCAAGAAAAAGGTAGTACGAGATTAGATCCCTATGGCCGTCCTGCACGAAAATAGAATTTTTAGATCTCGGAAGCAATAAGAACGACGGAGGTGGGTCAACGAACTCGAATAGGCGTACCCGTTGCCACCCATCGGTACGTCGCCTGAAGCGCCCTACATGCCTTGGTCGTCTGGATATCCATCTTTGCGATAGTATGTCCTTCATCTGGGTTCAAGAGCAGAACACGGTCAGTCTAGTCAACCGGCGTTTCTCATGACCCCACCTAAAACGAGTCGGAGAAAACTGAATCTCATCAGTGCGCTGGAAACGTTCCCTTGACGGGTCCATTCCGACCACAGAGTCTTGTAAGATACGATGACGACGTCGTACGACTTGAATCCCTTGGGATCTTGAACGAAATGCCAGTGTAGGTGTTAAAACACTGATCTCCATGAGGGGTGACTCTACCAACCTTTCGTACGCCTTGAGCCGCGGTGCAAGAGTACGCGAAGAGATGGTGCAAACTTCTTGATTTCTTCCTTCCATTGGTCCATAATACCGCATGGGGTGACGATGCTACCAAGGCCAGTGTTCCGACCATGAGCAAATTGTATGAATATAACCTCCCAGGCCAACGTACCAAGTGGCGCCGGTTTCTCCTTGATGGACTTTGGAGTCGACAATCCGGCAAATCATCTCTATTGTCTTGCCTAATCCCATCTGTGGGGGTTTGTAGTAAGCGTTTCCTTGTCAAAATGAGCTCTTTGATAGCGGCGACCTGTCAACGACTTACATCCTAAGCTCAATAGCTAATCAGCAAGCGGATCATTCCGACTCTGATGGGAACTGATGAACTTACGTCGAACAACTGGCCACCTTTGAATCTCCCCATTTCACAGCGTGCCATGAATGACCTCGCAACGCGCTGATAATCCTCGAGCGTTCTACCCTTCGCGAATCCTTTGACAGTGGTTGAGTTGAGTGCCTGTTCGAGCTCCTCCACGCTCTTGTCCGACTGCGTGGAGCTTGAAGGGACTGAAGAGGTTGTAGCTGCTCTGCGTTTGAGAGATGACTTGGCACGGACTGGTGTCGGTGACTGTTGGGTTCGTTGACGGGAGGTGCGAACGACGGGTGATAAGGTCGTGCTTGAAGGGGAGCCCGAGGTGTCAAGTTTACGAACATAGACGTCCCTCCAGAGTAAAGGCGTAGTCGGAGGAGATGGAGAGCGGAAATATTGAGGGGGTTCGAAGGTCTTGTGTTCGACCTTGGTGGATTCCGATGGATCGCGGACAACTCTGGAGACGTCAAAACGACTCGCGTCAGACCCATTGGTCAAAAGCTAGCAGTATTACGCACCTAGGAGCCTGCCTAGGAGGAGTTGATCGCGCTCTGGCATCGCTTTGAGGAGGCGAGTGGTCTGCTCCCGCGAACCAAGACCATGGCCACCAGCTCATCGTGGAGAAACGGAGACGTGGTTGGAGGCAGCATTGCTCCGATGAGAATGACTGTTATAGCTTATGGTTCTTTGCTGACGCTGGTTGCGAACGTTTCCCAGGGCTGAAGCCTGAGCTGCAGGTTCACAGAAAAAATGAGTCAAAAAGGGTCGGGACGATTTCCTTTTTAGGAATCGGCGGTGCCGGCGGCAAAATTCGCAATATAGTGAACGGACTTACAAATACCGGCCAACGGTGGACTGACTTCGGAGCCGAAGCAATCGAAGCGCAGACCAAGTCAAGTGCAAGGGATTCGGCGGGTCGTCCGCAAATCAAAAGCACTGGGAGGGCTGAACCGAAAGCGAGTGATTGAATTGGCCACCAAGGAGTTCCGGTGAGGCGGAAGTCTGCAGGCGTTGAATCAGGTGGGCTGTTCCGGGTACTGCAAAGGCGACGCGAAGTTAGTCTGAGAGGCCCTCAACACGTTGGCTTCCAAGACGGTTCGAACCTGTACATATACCGCGAGGGCTATTAGGCAGCACGGAGGGAGGCCGTCGAACGACCGCAAACAGCCACCATTCGCATTCCATTTCGATATTGGTACGCAATACGTTTGTGAAGGAGGAGCGAGCGTTAGGTGAAGATAGCAGTTGAACAAAGTGGAGACCGGGCCACCGAACAATTAGCAACAAACCCCTCATAGATACACTCCGTCCCCGATAGCCAGCAACATCACCGGCTTGAGAGACCCCATCAGCATTGACCAAAGAGCATTCGCTGATGATGAGACTACCACAAGACGCGAGTGTTAACGTCCTGTGATGTACTCTTCAGCAGGGAATTGCCTCGATGAGCAGTCGAACCGAAGACAAAAATGCGTGAAGGTGGAGCAAAGTCCCCAGAGGACTACTTCTCCGGCTTTGGGCCTCTCAATCCCTAGGTCCCCGTGAATGGCATACTCTGGAGGTTTTGGTTGCTTCGCCAACCCCTATCCCACCCCCCCCCGGTATTTTTTTTCGCCGCATTCGCCACAGCGTCTACGTCTCACGGTTAATGTGATGGTATAGAGTGACCAATCGGCTGCCGGCATTTCTCACTTTCCAGATGGGCCCTTTCAAACTCATTACTGATCTAAGTTTAGGGAGAGGTTATCGTTAGCGGCGTGCATGTCAGCCCTTGACTCTATGTACATAATGGTGCAAACTGTTTAGTAAGAGGGATTGCCTTTTATCGGCTCCCTGCCGCTGCGCTGTCCGAGACCCCCAGCGCGCCGGATGCTCCCAGAACGCGCATCGCGGCCTCGCAAATGCTCACGTTGCTAAATGCTGAGGTTCCTGGGATGCTCGCGTTTTCCACTGGGTTGCTCGCCAACTCTCATCTATGCCTGAGTCCCCCCACATCTACCTCCCACGGTTGGTGTCGTGCCTTGAGAGCGGCGATGATAGTGGTACTCGTTGCCTATGCGCCTTCCGCCAACAACATTCCATATAATAAATTGAGATAGTACAATTACAAATGGCTTTGACTATGGGTCATCGTTGTGGTAATTCATTTCGCGTATCATTAGTGAGAGGGTCGCGGGTCGCTCTTGGCCTCAATCTTCCGACTGCTTTGATTCAGCGCTAACCCAAGACCTTGCTCTATTTGACAAGAATACCCTCACCTCTCTCTAAATCTGTTTTATGAGCCTATCTTACTTCGGGTGGGCTTTGATATGATAGCACGATAACTTTCTCTCGAGCGAAGGACGAGCGTCTCGGCGGCGATAGCCGGCGAACGCAAGGCCTTCGCTTCGTCACGAATTCTGGGACGGGTTTCGTAACGGCTAACCGTGTAGAATAGCTGGTAGATACACGAAAACCTCGCCATTTGTCGTCAGAACGACGACGCTGCAATGAAAACTCCCTCAGATGAGCCACAATCCGAGGTCGGAGCCTGGTGGTCTGCCGGGAGCCGGAAAATTGGGTTGCTCTCTACGGATGTCCTGGAACTACTCTACTATGATTATCGGTTTGAGCACGAGCGGCGAGCAACCCCTGTCGCAGCTCTGCGATGTTGCAAGTGGTTGAACGGGTGTTCGGCAAGCGGCGTAGACGTGCTTACGTCAGCCTTACGGAATAAAACCGCAAGAATTCCCAAGAAACCGGGTCTTCTCCTCCCATAACCACCCGATTCGGAAACGAACCGACGTTGCACTCCCCCTCAACCCCCCCCCCCCCCCCCCTTCGCCCAAACGCGTCCAGACACTTTGTTGCTGCACTTAATATTATGAACCACTTCTCGATGCCTTCTCTTGGCCATTTTCCGACTGCACCTCGTTTGCGTGACCACCGGACCACCGCGTCGCCCCCAGTCGCCTCAAGCGATCATGTTCAGGTATCTAGGCGTGTCTAAGTTGCGGGTGTCGATGACACCGACTAGATTCTTGGACAGAAAGCAGTTCTTGGTTGGAAGGATGTGCCGCATGTGGGTGAGTCGGCCAGTCTAAATTCTGACGCCCTGGCATCGACTGACCTCAAGCCTCCAATCAATCCAGGAAGAGATCACGCGGGCACCGGCGCAGCCGCGCTTCGGCGCATAACCCCTCCCGTGGATTTGATCACACCCTACACACCTTGCAAGGGTTGTTGCGTACGACAATGCGGAGGACACCTGCGGAAGCCTCAAACCCATCGGGTGAGCACCGGCCCTCTTTTCTCTCCGGTTCTTTAGATCTGACCGGCGGTGTCGCAGGGCGTGGCGCTTCTTAGAGTTTCATTCTAAGTAACGGGCTTTCAACGATGGTAACTCCTAGTCGCTTGATGCATTCCTGACAGCTTTCAGACGACCAAGACCCCGGTCCTAAGTTCATTGAAGGGCCGATGCTTCGACTTACGCCCTTCCACACGTAAGTATCATTGAGCCTAACTGCTTCTTATTCAACCATTCTGTCCGGAAGCTCACCGCGCTCTCCGCTCACCAGATTCGCTGATGGAGCTCGAAGGACTATACCGCATGGGGCGAGTCGACCGGTTTCACAACTCGACCTCGCCGCCCAAGCTGACTGACGAACGTCTTATTTGATCCAGGCAGGACACCCGGGGTCTGGCATACTCGCGACTCGTCGCATCGTCACACCATCGGAGTTCCGGTTGGTGACGTGCTCCTGGCTATACACACCCAGCGGGTGTTGCATCCACCAATGCGGGTTGGAAACCTGAGGAAGCGTTAAACCCGTCAGGCGAGCACACATGAAATCACCTCTGCAGCTCCAGCATCTGACTCGAAATGTTGCAGGGGGTAGTGCTTCTTTGTATTTCTTTCACGACACGTAAAGCGGCGCTGGGCCATTCGTGTCCCTTAGCGCCCGGTTCTCAACTATTAAGATCAGAAGACCCCGGCTCCTGAGTCTAGTCACTTATCTCTCAAACTGATGTCCTCCTTGTTTGTTTTGAATCAGCTCAACGACTCCACTCATCCCGCCCCCCGTCAGACGAACGGCAAAGGTGGGGGTTTCTCTTCACTTCATGTTGAAATATATAATAGATAATAATATATTTAATAATTGTCTTTAACCTTTGTCATATTACCTCGAAGACAAGGATAAACTAGATTTCCTTAAAAGGAAATCTCTCTCATCCTACAAGCTACGGACCTGACCAACCCTCTCACACCCTGTCAAATAACTAACCGAGTAACCAGCGATACATTAGGACTCGTTGACTTTGTCATTAGGGCAATTAGATTAAAATAGACATATATTTACTATATAAGGACAAGCTGTACATAGCTCTATCTATAAGTCTCCAATACATCCTATTCTCCCCTCTCTACTACTGCGGACGACTGTGTAGGCAGCGGTGTGCCTTTCTATCAGTAAGAGACTTCCCACTTATATTTTGTCACTTCATCTCGCTCCCAAAGCTTATTCCTTGCCCTATTCTTTAGATGCTATTTGGGGTTGGAAGGAAATCGCCGCAGGGGTAAGTCGTCGCGTCTCAAAACCGACTTACGTGAGCGATAACTGGTATTCCCCTTGATCTTAGGCATGACTAGTCTTGGGCAAAGCTGGCTGGGCCGGGCTTGGGCGAGCTTGAGCCTGACCTTGCTTTGGGCTCCAGCTCAAGCCCGTCGATGAAGCTCGGCTTAAGCCGACCAAAGCTCCGCTCGAGCCCGGCATTATTACGAAAAGGGGAAATAAGCGGTCCCCAACTGAGCGCGGACAAACCCTCGCCGTCTATCTCCATAATGGGACTAACCCTAAAAGGGAACGTTCTTGAGGCGCCAATAGGCTCGAGCCCAGCGAGCAGGCTTGGGCAAGCTGAGACTCTGAGCTCAGGCCCGGGCCCACTACCTGGGCTGGCACAACACTAATTCCAAGGATCCCATTGGAGTTAGTCAAACCCCTATCACAGCTCTCAAGCTGGGAATGCGTTAGGCGGTGCGGGTAGTGGAAGCGCGGACTCGACTGAGTGAGTCTTCTTCGCCACGGCTCAGCGATCTTATTTCTAACATGGGGTCTCTTCGTCCACCCCCAAGTTGACCGCCATCGGACCGAAAATTCCGCAATCGGACAGTTTTGAGGCAAGTTCCTTCCAGTCTTTTTTCCGTCTTGTCAACTAAGCAAGCTCAAGCCACAATCGGCCACGTTTCCTAATTTGTGGCTTAAGAACTCAAGGATTAAACCCATGCCGTTGGCTCATGCATGCCACCGGCTTTCCCCGAAAGTCAGGGATCACTGTGACTTTTTACCTCATCCTTGACTCCAGAACGTGTAATACTCGCTTAGGGAGCGTGGTATCACTGCTTGGCCCCCCCTTGGCAGTGGCTTGTTCAGCCGCAACAAAATATCATAGATAGAAACCGATATTGGATAAGGTTTTGCAATAATTAAGCGTCGAAAGGGGGGAAATCCACACTATTACTACCTGCTTGCTAAACGCGGGCGGAGGATAGCTTACTAAACGGGTTTACGATGACTCGGGGGAGTCGTTTATTAAATGTGCCCCTGTAGGAATAAATTCGGGGCGATGATGTGTGCTGCTGGGGGCTCGTTGTTTTGGGATAAAACTAAGCAATATAAGCACCGGGGAGGGAACTCTCCAGCTTGGCGGCAGGCACGTTTGACAAACGAGGTCCATTTATAGTAAATTGATGGAAACTGCGTATTTTCTATCTTGTTTCTGCTTCTTAAGCCTTAAATTCGCATTGCCTCCAACTTCTTCTCGGGACTGCCGGCGACTCGTAAGTCATCGGAGGGCACGTTCGTGAGCTCGTGCTACAGTGTGATCAGTGAAAAAGGTCGTCTTTTTCCTCATCCTTTGAAGTCATATTTATTTTGATTGCAAGCTCCTTCACGATTTCGTTCTGGACTTGAAATCTCTGAAAATACCGTACACCTACGCGGTTCAGAAGTCTGCAATAGATTCTAACTAGGCAAGGCCCGACTTGTACGGTAAAGATTGTAAAGTCCACATCGAAGCCGCCCAGAAGACGGCGGTATGTTGAGTCCAGTGCGGTTGACCACCAATGTTGATGCCACGTTGCTCTCCCAGTCTAATCCTTCATATGCACATAAGAACCCAGTGGATATTCCGTTTAAATCGGACGGGGTACCCGAGGATCATGGGCATCTCTTGGGATCCCAACTTTAAGAGCCTTTCTTGGGAGGATAGCGCTTTCCGCTCCGTCTAGCGATGCTTTGTTATATTCCTCTTATGTATAAACACCCAATACGTGCGTTATTTGGGTGTGTTGGGATGTACGAATAATTTGATTGTCTTGGGTGCATGCATGATCTCGTTCGTGGCCTATGCCCTTAGGTGGGGCGAAGGGAGCTTGGGGACGGATGGAGTTTGGGTAGACAGCTATCAAAATGGCTTTAAGCTAAGCCGGATAATTGCGTGCGGCCATTTGGGTAATTGATGAGCCGCTAGGAAACTGCCTCTGGACGAATTCAGCGTGTGCGCTTACTTGATTTCACCAAGAAGCTAGTTTACTTGCCAACTCGGGTCCCTTTTGTTATGTGAAGACCTCGGGCGAGGGACCAGAGCGGTTGCAAGCCTTACTGACGCGTCTTGGCTGATTCAGATTCTCTGCATTTCGGATGCCACCGGTTCCTTCAGCGACGACCTGGCGCGACTTTCTATCATCTTCGTGATTATTAAGCCCAAAGATCGAAAGCATCGATGCGCTACATTGTTGTTGGCGGATACGATTTTAGTAACTATAGTATTACCATCTTAACTGTTGCTAGACACCCATAGCACACTCAGTCTAGAGCATATTGTAACCGTTCATCCCATTATAGTGTATTTCCCTTTGTATCTACATACTATAAGTACACTAGTAGTAGCATACGATGTAAGAATGAAGAATAACAGGTCCTCTTACGATCCCCAATCCTTTCGTCCCCCGTCACCTCTTACGAAATTCTTTCAACAATTGTATCCAATGGTTACAGATCTAGAATATTCCAAGTTGACCGATCGTAATTCTTGAACTGTTTTCGAGAACTTTGCCGTGCCAACCGCCCATGCGAGCGTTCTTCGGACGCCGAGAAGATGGCAACCTCGCACCGAAGTGGGCGCTATAGGACAGGTACCTGAGGAGAGGCAACGAGGATTAAATGAGGACCGAGTAATCTGCATCCGACGCGAGACTAATTAGAGATAGAGATACGAAATACGACTCATGCACGGACTGGAAAAGAGGTAAACTACTGCAGCGATCGGCCGCCAGGCCCACGGTGGAGAGCAATCACGTTTAGCAAGGAAGGTCTCCAAAATTTCGTCAGATTCGACGCCAAAATAGTAGTTTGCATATTTGAAGTTGGTACAGGCACCAGTCCCATTGGGCGGTGATTTAATCCTGTATCCAAATTTCGGTAGTTGCGACATTCTTCGGCGAAGCCAAGCACTCTTTCAAATTAAAGATCTGCAGAATCACCCCCCCCCCCCGCGGTCGGACATTTCTAGCCTTCGCATTCATTCAGAGCACGGAATGACGACAAAATTCCTCATTTCCGCCTGCAGGAGACCTCTTGTAATGCGTGATCTGAAGTTCGAATTCGGGTTCCGGAGCATTCCGTTCTGGCCTCAAGCTCCTCAAACTCTTGCTCTGAACACGCCGCATACGTTCTTTCTCGGGCTGGAACCCGTGTGAATAGTCCATGGCATTTGTGTGAAGGATGACTGCAGGTTCGTCACTCGCTCAAGCCTCCTGTAATGGGTTGTTTGTCCAGCCTCGGAAACCGTTCCCTGGGGACCTCAAGACCGACCGCACCCATACATCCATCGTCCGCACGTCAAACACGTAACAAGCGCTAGCAACAAAAAGACCGGATGATTCATCCTCAAGGTGATGCATATCGCCAAGCCTCTACCCACCTCAGCTCAATATTTGTTCTGTTTTCCGGAAATAAGCATTCTGCCTCCACCTTGCTCAAGTCCCTATTTCATCCCGACGATCGGTAGGTTGGTGAAGTTGGAGTGAGCCTCAAAGCGTAGATTATGCTTCTGGCGGTTCTTTCTTCTCTGCTATAGGCGGAGGGGCGTACGCGCGCTCCCTGCCTGATATCCGCCTCTGATCCCCGGCGTGTGGCTTGAAGGCCCTTGAACAGTAACCTGCCATTACAACATTGGTCAACGACTCCTTGCGGCTTGGGGATCATTATCTCCCTTCACATCGGCTTCTGACGGCGTGTAAGAGTAACTTGAAGCGCCCGGGAAGAAGCTCGTCCATCGCGAACCAACTTGGTGGGAGCTTGTCGAGGACTTGCGGGCTTAGAAACACGTTGTGACCGATGTTCTCTAATTCATTAATTACACGAATGTAATGTATAGTCTATTCTCATTCACTACAAGAATTGGCTCTGGAGCCTTACTCGTGGTAAGCTTATAGTGACAACGGGGCGATAAATGATCCCATACACCACCAATGGTTGCTTTTGGGGATGCAGGCCCATTTCAGTAGTTAATAACCCGTTACAAAGGCTTCTACGGGGTGGAATACACGCTTACAAAATGTGTGCAATTGATCCTCACTATTGTAAGTCAACTTGTTTTGGTCTTTGACCCTGTTCTGTAAACGTGCCATCCGCGTTGTGTACGACTCGCATCGCGAAATTTGGACCTTGTACTCTTAGTTGACTTGTACCTTCCCTTGTCTCGGCAGAGCTCTTGACATTCTGAGAACAGCGATGTCACGTTGAGCACGGTATAAAGGGAATGCACAGAAACTTGACACCCGATCCCTCAGCGCTACTCCTCCAAGGTATGAGCTCACTCATTCACTGAGTAGAACCCTCCGCTAATTATTAGCCTACTGTCTACCAAGAGCCTTTGTCTGTAACATGAGCTCATCTACAAGAGAGGAAGGGAATTTCGTCAGCCGTTATTTTACCACCTGGTGGAAAATGAATGATGACGATCGACGGTATGCCTTCCTGAAAGCTCAGTCGAAATTGATCCCACTGAGTATAATCTTGATTCCACAAGTTTCTATCGCCAATCGCTAAGAGGAACCCGTACTTGGGTAATCTGTCTCAAAATATTTGCCAACATATTATTTCTCTTCGCTTGGTCATACGTCTGTGTAAATCACGACGCGTACCCCGCGAATGATAGCTTGGTCGGTAAGTAGCCGTAACACCCCAGAAGGCGCCTTCGATGATAGTTTTGGCTTTGAGGTAAAAGGTTTTGGATCGATTTCTCCGTATACGCCGGCATTTCGGCTTGTCTTCCACTCTTGTAAGCAACACGGACCTCGCCAGATTTTCGGGGACGATTCTGACCACGGTATCGGCTTTCACCCAGCTCTATTCTTGGCCTGTTCCGGGAAGGCATTATCGTGTCCCATCTCTGGTTCGAGATGACTTGGTTGATTATTGTGTCGGGATATGACGGCTGTGAGTCGGACTGCTTGGCTATCTCTGACAGGGGTGGTTAACGATTGCGTGAAGATCTCATCTGGCGGCAGGCAACATTTTGGCCAAAGTACAAATATTACGGAACAATGTATTTCGACGATCCCTTTCTCACTGTCAGCGAAGTCTCGTACGCCTTGACGCTGATAGGCTTGGCTATCGACCTCATCCTCTCACTCTACTGGTCCGGCTTCCTGTCGGTAACTGCTTGGCTCAACCGCAGCAAATATCCTACAGTATGGATCTCAAAGGTTTCAAGCTTCCCGTTACCAAGAGAACCTTCGAAGGGGTTCCCTGGCCCAGTTCAGTTCATCTTTGGAGCTCCGACTTCCGAGTCCATCCATACAGGTCTTAAACGGTGGTTCCTTAGCTCAACGATGTTCCGAAATTCCGGTGCTTTAGAACCCTTCTCCCACAGTCTGCTCAGGGGAACGGTGGCTCTGATTGCCTGGGTCGCCATACTCGCATACGCCATGTTCAACTGCGTGATCAATCCAATCCACCAATTCACCCAGGCGAAAGGTCTCCCGTCGCGGCTCCTTTTACAAGACAGCCACAAAATGCCGACATATGGGAACATCACTGGGTTCATTGTGAGTGCACGTGTAGTTGAACGTTGGTGGTAATGGGATTTCACTCGGTATTGCTTGCTTGCAGGTCCTTGACGTAGTACCGATTTCTCAGTTCGGTGGATCAAATAATGCGACGATCCCAGAAGAGGTGGTTAATGCTATTAAGGGAGGTATAGTAGCCTCTGTTAGGGATCGATTGAGTGACGAAGGTGACCTACAATTGATTGATCGCTGTCTACTAAGACTGACATCAGATACCCAGTCATTGGTGATTGTGATAAAGATGCGAATCAAACAGAAATTAATTGGACGGATAGCGGCCCTACGGATCTTCAGATCGAACTGGAGTGGATCTGTGGACCTATTTGGGGTAAGTCGTCGTTTCGTTTTCGGTTCCACGAAACTACTGATTATCCAATCCCTCAGACAAAATAAAGTTTCGCACTTCTGCAACCATACCCGATACCAGACCATATGTCTCCATATCTTGGAATTCCTCCGCCTACCAAACAAGATCGGTCCTCAACGCGGGATTGGGTACCCTTTATTTTAATCGACCGGATGGAACAGATTTCGTCAACGTGATCACTGGACAAAACGACAACCCGCATGAAGGAGAGCCTGGAGTCACATTTAATCTCACTGCGGGGCAAAATTTACGCATCGAAGTCGGTCGGCGTCGGGACTATAACGTTCGGGCCACTTTTCTGGACCTCATCGGCGGCTTCTCTCAGGTTGGCTTCCTCTGTCGCACGAACCTCTACTTCAGACTTACTGAGGTACCAATTCACAGTCTCCGAGTGCTGTCGTTACATACCCCATTCGTAAGCGTCGTCTCTAGGCAGGCCCGGGTTATTCTATGTCGCGAATCCTTACAGTCCAATCTCCTCGGTTCTAGTTTCCGTCACCGATAACTCCGCCACTGTCAGCCAACAGATCACAACGCTGAATTTCTATCCCATGTTCTCCGCCTATAGCGACGAGTTATATGAGCAATACTTGGACCACACAGTCCTCACCGGCTTGACAAAGACTGGTTAGTGACTGTCAAAGCGACGCTCCGCGATTTCCGTCTAACTAGAATCTCTTATAAACTAGGTGGTCTTTACAGCGCCTTTGAAGTTGTGTTCGTTTTGTTCTTTGGTCGGTCGCTCTTGGCGGCCCTGTTTGGTAAGCAGTTCGCTCACCGGAAAACGTGCTGCTGACTCTTCGTGTTTTAAAAGGGCACAACAATACAAATCCCTTCGGAAGAATAGCTAGCACAGTACAAGGCGACACATTCCGTAAAAATTTGCGACAGAAGTACCCCGGTATTGATGCGGAGGATCCCAAGCAAAGAATTGAAGGAACTTGCGCCTTCCTGCATGACTTCATTCTGGATCTCAGACCTCTTAATATAAGACCAACGTACGTGGATACAGGATCAACCAGAAACGGCACCGAAGATGTGGGTGCTGGTGACGAGAAGGATATTGAAGCGGCCCAAGGGACGCCGGTATGTCGGATCTGCCCCTCCAGCTTGCCAATGCTAACATGTGGTAATTGCTCAGGCCCCTCAGCTCCATTAGACAGCGAAGAGGCTAACGGGGTAGGAGAGGTGTGACGCGGATTTTAGGACCATCCACCAGGTTGGTCTGTCGAGTGGCGCTGTCCGGACCCGAGCTGCCCCAGAATCCGTCTAGTATTGAGTTATGTATTCTACTTGTTATACCCCGAGAACTCATATATGAGTTATTTTATGAGTATGACGGTTCGAGTGACGGTTCGCTCCCTGCTGATGCTCTTTGAACGTTTGCAGCGTTCTGCTAGCTCATGATCAAGGAAATGTCATACTGAGAATTCCGACCTCAGCGTCAGCCTTGGGACATGGGACACTTTGCCAAACGTCGGACACCCTGCGTCGAGATAAATCCAATGAGACGTGGGACATGGCGATCCCCAAACGTCGGGGACATTTGCAGTTCAGTCGAGGGCTCAGTGTTTCAGCTCTACGGTGGCCAGCTTTGATCAGGACCTTGTCCCTACCGAGTAAACACCGATGGATTTGACTAAATTCTCATCAAATAAACACACCAACTTCTCAGAATTCGTTTAACGTTCATTACGCAATGTGCGGCTGACAACATCCTTGATTATTCAAGCATCCTAATGCCTTCTCCCATGTCCGGACACACTTTTCCCCGTCTCTCTCCTCCCTTTAGTCCCTTCAGTCCCTTTCGATATTAAACATCATTTGTTTTCTTAGCCGCTGTTGTCCCGGAAGAGCACGATACTGTATATTTACGACCACAACGGCGGTCCCGCCGTTTCCCAAGCATCTCCGACGCGACGTAATTGTACACGTGTCCCGGTGTCCCATCGTGAATTGACGCAGGAGACAAGTGTCAAAACTTCACGTCCCGGTCTTGTCCAATTCTAACATAAACGGGACGTCGTCACTGATATCCGTTGTTTTAGGCATTGGGAAAAGTATAACCCACCTGTGAAGTCGGTCGAAGGCCTGACCCTCGGCAGCAGGGCTCCACCAAGGATTGAACATGACCGCATGATTGCAGAAGTTCAAGTTGAGACCTACATACTTTCTCATCAGGACGGAATCGGTGTTGACACTGAAAGGGTAACATACCAGAGCCTCCGGCTCTCAAAGACACAAGAGCGATCGTGACACGAGGATTGGTCTTCAAGGACTGGAGGACTTTCAGTCTCTGTGCTTGCGACGTCTTTCCATCGTCTGCAACAGTATTGAACATCCGGCACATGTTACTCAAACGCATTTTCACACTTACATCGAACGAATATGTATCCGAGATCATCGAGATACGGCTCGATGATATCGAATGCCGAGGGCCAGAGGCAGTAGACGACAATCTTGGCATGTGCGTCGGTCGCGTGGATCTTCTCCAGGAGTTCCAGCAACGCAGTTATCTCACTGCAACACGGGCGTGCATGAGGATCGGAGGGTTCCTCCGTCTCATCGTTTTCCGGATGCGTCCCTTCTTGGAAGTCATCGCAAAATGCAGTCTTGGTTCTAAAAAGGAATGAAAGGTCAGTTTTCGAGGCTCGACAACCCGGTTCGGGTTTTCTCACTGACGTGTCCGGCAAAGCAGCATCGCAGATTTGACAGTGTTTGGGATCGTCTGGGGTTTTCGGTTCCTCGCTGGTCAAGATGAGGTCAGGAATGCACGCCACTGCCCAAGTGTCCCGGTAAGCGCGGACAAGGAACAGGGAGAATAGGAGCGCACCTTGTTGTCGGCGGAGCGTCCACGTAAATCCACTTTTCGGACCATCCTCTCCATCTTTGTAATATCTAGAATCGAGATACTTGTTGTCCCCTTTCACCGGTTCCATGATTTCTATTCCGTTTACAAAGTCGGCTTCGTCTTCATCGCGGATCTGAATTTCGATGATGTCCGTCGTTCGAGTTGAAAGGACGATGATCGGCTTCCCGTTAAGATAGTCTCCTTTCTTCCTGCCCAGTGTAAAGGGGGTCTTGAATGACTGGAGGTTCACAGTGAGATGCGGAAACTTTGAGAAGTCACAACGAGGCACTCACAGCTGTGAACAACGGGTCCGCGTCGAAGAAACTGACGTCTTCCTCCGTAATGATGCCAAGAAAAAGGTAGTACGAGATTAGATCCCTATGGCCGTCCTGCATGAAAATAGAATATTTAGATCTCGGAAGCAATAAGAACGACGGAGATGGGTCAACGAACTCGAATAGGCGTTCCCATTGCCACCCATCGGTACGTCGCCTGTAGCGCCCTACATGCCTTGGTCGTCTGGATATCCATCCTTGCAATAGTATGTCCTTCATCTGGGTTCAAGAGCATAAGACAGGCCAGTCCAGTCCACCGGCGTTTCTCCCGTGACCCACCTAAAACGACCCGGAGAAAACTAAATCTCATCAGTGCGCCGAGAACGCTCCCTTGACGAGTCCATTCCGACCACAGGGTCTTGTAAGATACGATGACGACGTCGTACGACTTGAATCCCTTGGGATCTTGAACGAAATGTAGGTGTTAAAACACTGAACTCCATGACGAGTAACTCTACACACCTTTCGTACGCCTTGAGCCGCGGTGCAAGAGCACGCGAAGAGTTGGCGCGAATTTCTTGATTTCTCCCTTCCATTGATCCATAATACCGCATGGGGTGACGATGCTACCAAGGCCAGTGTTCCGACCATGAGCAAATTGTATGAATATAACCTCCCAGGCCAACGTACCAAGTGACGCCGGTTTCTGCTTGATAGACTTTGGAGTCGACAATCCGACAAATCATCTCTATTGTCTTGCCCAATCCCATCTGTGGGGGGTCGGGGTAAGCGTTTCTTTGGTTTAAATGAGCCCTTTGAGAGCGGCGGCCTGTCAACCACTTACATCCTAAGATCAACAGCTAATTAGCAAGCGGATCATTCCGACTGTGATTGACACCGAAGATCTTACGTCAAACAACTGGCCACCTTTGAATCTCCCCATTTCACAGCGTGCCATGAATGGCCTCGCAACTCGCTGATGATCCTCGAGTTTTCTATCCTTCGCGAATCCTTTGACAGTGGTTGAGTTGAGTGCTTGTTCGAGCTCCTCCACGCTCTTTTCCGACGGCGTGGAGCTTGAAGGGACTGAAGAGGTTGTAGCTGCTCTGCGTTTGAGGGATGACTTGGCACGGACTGGTGTCGGTGACTGTTGGGTCCGTTGACGGGCGGTACGAACGACGACGGGTGATAAGGTCGTGCTTGAAGGCGAGCGGGGGGTGTCAAGTTTACGAGCATCGACGTCCCTCCAGAGTGAAGGCGTAGTCGGAGGATGGAGAGCGGAGATATTGAGGAGGTTCGAAGGTCTTGTGTTCGACCTTGGTGGATTCCGAAGGATCGCGGACAACTCTGGAGACGTCAAACGACTCGCGTCAGACCCATTAGTGAAGCACGTTGGGAGTGCTGCTCACCTAGGATCCTGCCTAGGAGGAGTTGATCGCGCTCTCGCATCGCTTTGAGGAGGCGAG
>WSTX01002719.1:0-24044 GCA_019633405.1 Tulasnella sp. 408 | reverse complement strand
CAGTGCGATGAGCCAGGGGGCTTGGGGCTGGGAACATAACCGGAGCTCATTACTCACTACGCTCTCCCTTCCCGCCCAGAAAACGCTTTGCTGATCAATTCATCCTGCAATGCCTACGATTTCTGAACCCTGAGTTCCACGTCCACATTCCCGACTCTTTCACCGAACTCACCAGAGTGGCAGCACATTTTGCACAGGAGAAAACTGGCCGCCCGGTGAACGTTTGTATCGCTGCCCGCTGCCCGTTATCCTTTGAAGACATTTTTTTCAAGTATCAGTTATCAAAATGTGAGATGTGTCGGTGGTCGGTCTTGCCAGTGAATGGCTCTCCGGAGAGCTTAGGGGCTCGGAGATAACAAAAGGGGGACCGGAAGCTGAAAATGGAAGGTGAGCGAATGAGCGCCTCAATCTGCCTCCAGAATGAGGGGACTGGGTTGATAGATTCCCCTAATGGAATAAGTGGAGTGACGTCACATTGAATTACCGGACTTGTCTCCATTAGGCCTTGTTTGGCTAAGTGAAGGTTGTTCCTAGACCCGTCTGCATCCTGTTTCTCCCGATCGTCGTCACAAGACGTAATTGGGGAACTCCAGTTGTAGCTAGATGTCAAACCATATCCAAGCCCACAGAAAAACACCGGTTACCATCGCCTTTGGTGAGCAGTTTTACATGAGGCGAAATATACAAGCACAGACTGTCAGAAATGCGGGCAACGAGTGCAACCGAACTTAACCACATAACATTATAATAGGCCCTTGTTTGTAGATTACCATAAACTTGGCTGGAAGCCGGGATACGCACCTTACACTCCTCGTTGGATGTAGGTGCGCTCGTCGTGAGTGAACTGGGAGTCTCGAGTGACTCTACTCGCCTTCATGAACAGGTTCACTACGCGACGCTCTGACGCCGAGAGCCGAAACCGCTGAGAGGCACCCATTTCAACCCCAGGATTGAACAGTAAGTCAGGCCTATGAGGGTCTAGTACCTAGCTCCGTCGGTGCGCTCCGGCTTCAAGGGTCCCCAGTACCCGCTCGGTCATTCGAGTCTGTTTTCCATCGACGCCAGCGCTGAGCGTCAGTTCTGATCTCAGTGCTTCCCTGACTTTGTTCCACCCCGCGATCGTCTATATCATTACGCCCAGATAATGTAAACATAAAACCATTAACTATGATCTATAATAATCTCAGGGCTTAACCAGCTGTCATAGTCGGAGTCCTTCTCAGGGTCTCCCGTGATCTTAAGCGCACGAAGAAGTATCTTATACCTCCCATTTGGTATGGTTGTTCCATCGGAGAACGTTGGGCTGTAAAGCTGCGTAGCGGCGGGGATGGGTCAGTGCATCTGTCTTGTGCAAACCGCCAGCAAAAGCGCCGAATGAGCGGAACGACTTACTACCTCGGACCGGTCGAAACCATTTTGCTCGAGCAGGCCATTCGTATTCCTTCCGATGTAGTTTTCTGTCAGAAGGTTACCCACGATCGATATTTTCCCCGTTTGCTTCGGCAAGCGCGCAGCCAACTCCGGGACCCGTTTGAACTTGGCACTCCCTGGATACACCGGTACCGCTTCAGACAGCCTTTGATCCTCAGCGCTTCTTCCGATGTTCTCGAGAGAGTCCACTAGACCTATACCACGGGCATCAAGCTTCGCACTGGCCGAGACCAGATCAATGCGAAGGAGAGGTGTGCCAGCGAGTCTTCGAGACACGACCTTGGGGAAATCATTATCTAACGCGGGGGACGACCGGTCAACGAAGATTCTCCAAGACTATCGGAGCAGCGAACGGGGCACATACCCTTCTCCCATCTATATGTCTGTGGCCCAGTCTGGATTTTCCCGTCAGCATCGAACAAGTACGGTCCGTCTAAAATTCAACCCGTCAGCAACTGTCTTAGCGGAAACAATTCACCAGCACTCACTGCCTGGGGTTCGGTCCCAAATCTTCATGTCTTTCATGTTGCCAGAAACGCCCATATACGCGACATGCACGGAACTGGTCGCACTTGCAACTTGCAAAAATCCAGAATAGACTGGGAAATTCTTCTTGTCGACATCTTTTGGCGGGTGAATAGTCGCCACAAATTCGGCCGACTTTCCAGGTTGAACTATCAGCGTGCTTGGCTTGAAGGTAACTTTGGCATAATGTGTGTCTATTACTGGAACGGGGTACGCTTTCTGCTCTGAGTCGAAGGAAATCATAGTTCCAGCCGGAATGTGAGTGATCTTGAACTTCTGAGCTTTGTTGGACGTATTATTGACGGTTATAGTATGGGACTTCTGGCCGTAAGCGGTATCGTTCAGATGAAGCTCGGCTGTCAGGTTTGACCCGGGTCAGTCGATTATTCGAACTCCCAGAGGAAAGGAAAGAAGATCTCATTTATACTTACTAGGTGTCACGACGGTCTTACTATGGACAGCATTATATGCGTTTAATAGTCCCGCGCCGGCTCGAGCGAGAGTTTGAAGCGGTTCGGTTGAGTTGTTCGAAAAGGGGACCGCTTCTCCCGTGCTCTCTAACAAATCTCGCATCCCTAGAGCGTTTTTCTTGCTATTACCGTGCTTCTGGAGAATCAAAGCTGCTACACCGGCTGTGAAAGGTGCGGCCATAGACGTTCCCGATTTCATTCCGTAGGAGCCTTGAGAACGAGGCTATGGAGCAGAGGTAGCGTTATGCAAAATATGGTTAGTATCCTTCAGATGCCGGAGGGACCTGTAGGAGAGGAGTCGCGTCTCACCACAGTCGAGAGAATTTGGCCTGGAATGAAGGATTTTAAATAATTGCTATAATCGATATACTTGGGACACTTACCTCCAGGCGCAGCGACGCTTGGCTTGAATTCCAGGTCCCATGTCGGACCGTATGACGAGGAGGAGGCCTGAGGGTCAGGAATATACAGTATTAGTAACGACACTGTATAAATCCTCTTATTATAAGGGAATTTACTCACCATTAAGCCTCCCCTGGGATTAGGGACTACACTAGGTGGTTGATTCTGAGGGAAAGACGCCATGACATTCACCTTACGGGTGAACTGATCGACTAGCTGTGTGAGGGCAGGTCAAGAAGTTAAAAGTCATGGTCTAGTACAAAAAAAATTATTATAAAACTTACATATTCTCCATCTTCTTTTAATATCAATGCGGAAACGAGCTCGGCCGTCAAAACATCATAAAAGAGTTCGTTCGTGGGGTTGTAAAACAGCACATATTTTGCACCGTGAGCCTTGACATTTGCGGCCTTGTCGTCATAACTGCACCCTCCTCCTCGGGTGAGAACAACATATTTGCTAAGGTCGGGGGTTGAGTCGGGTAGTGAAGTACAGGCGTCAGCGTCAGCCTCGGTGTCTTGGGAAGTTGCGTAGATTGGCCAGCTTCCGGAAATATCCAGAGCCTCGAGTGAGAGATAAGGAATTGGCGAGTGACCATTATTCAATTCAAAGTTTTGAACGAAAAGCTGGGTGCTTTCCACTGAGGCAACGCTGATGACGTTTTTACCCGTGGAAGGAGATGCCACGTAGAAAGCGCCATATTGCCCATCATTGCCTATTGCAACCATATAGAATTAACAAAGCAGTTCATAGAATGGAAGTTTATATCTTACCTGCAGCCACGGTGACGACGACACCGCTAGCAGCAATGCGAGAAGCGATACGAGCGACAGCGCCTTCTGACCATCCTACCCTGGAGGTACCAACAGACATGGATATGATGTCATGCCGGTCCTCATGGGCCCTGAGCATAGCATGAATGATCACGTCATCCGGAGCGTCGCCTGTGCATCCAAAGATTTTACTGCGAACATGAGATACATAGAATCAGGAAATGGTTCTTCGAAGCACGAAGGCGGATTGAACACACTACATGCCAATGTCGGCTTGCGGAGCAACACCGGTGAAGCCGTACGGGTTGGAATCAGCGCCTACAATACCAGCCACTAGCGGAGTGTGAGTAGTGGGCTCCACTAGAAGCAGCAGTGTATGTCCAAGAGGTTCGCTCACCATGCGTACCATGCCCATCACAATCCATGGGGTCGTCATCCGGTACAGGATCGTTTGATCCGTCGAATTCATCGCCGACAAAGTCCGTCCCATGAGACACTTTAAATCCAGGTCCGAAACCTCCCCCAAGAGCCGGATGGAGATAGTCGACCCCACCGTCAATAATGGCGACTCTGATTCCTTTTCCGAAGAGGCCTTCAGCGTGGAGCTTGTCGACACCGGTCATGACATGAGGAGCAAAGCTATCAAGCGCGTGAGCATTCTTGTTATTGAGTTGCCGCGAGCCCACAGTCTTTGGGCGAGGGCGCTTGTATACGGGCGAAATGCCGACGACGTGGGATATTCCGGCGAGAGCGACGAGGTCCGTTTCGCTTGCAACGTTGATGGCCGCACCAACGAAAATACCAGGGACGTCGTACTGACGACGTAGTGACCACTTTGCTTCCCGCTTGTCAAGCGAAGTGTAGAGGGCTCTGTGGGGCTGTGTGGTAAAAATACCGTCACTAACTCCGTGTCTTGGCACGGACAACCTCGACGCACATTTTCACCCGATCTACGACCGAGTCCATCAACGGGCTCGTCAAGCTCAACGATATACGCGCCAGAAACAGTTTCTGATGCATTCTTTATCCCAGACTTGAGAGAATTGACATCCACTGTTGCAAAGACGTGCGATAGAAAGGTGACCGCCGTGACGATTGTTAAGAAATAGTGCATGTTTAGGTTAGGGCGAGTTGCTGATTGGTTGGGAGGAAAGAGAAGGTTGGATAGTAGTTACAAGTAGGTATCCATCTAGCTGCCATTCCTTTAAAAGTCAACTCCTGTGGCAGGGTTAATGGTGGCAATACAATCTTGGCATCTCCGAATCAGGAATTGCAACGGCCTGCTTGCATAGACTCACCGAACACACGGTACTGCATCCCTCAATAACTGGAACAACCACTGTTACTTTGCCAGTATGCCTGATTAGAGAGCGGCTATTAGGCTGGCCCAACGCTGATTGGTCTGTCGCAACATCAATATGAGGATCCGACGCAGGCGCGTCTCGGCATTTGGATATCTTGCGGAGCCTAATAGGCGAGATGACTTCCTGTGTTGCGGCATAAGAGAGAGGAAGGGCTGATTAGCTCTGACCTTGGGTATAGGATTCCGGTGCCAGGCGCATACTGGCGTGTTCGGCGCGCCCGGGAGGCTTGAGTGGTCGGCCCGTCGACACAGCATGTTCTTCATTTTTGTCATATGTATGTTGTGGGGTCGACAGCGAGTACACCTGGTTGTTTCTATTGTGAAAGAAGAACATCAGATTTAGGTGCTCCAGCCATGCAATAGACCAGCTGAGACGCCGAAATGGAGCACAGAGTTTGCTATCTACGTAACTAATACCGTGCCGTATGTAGAGATGTCCGCCGGCATAGTAAAGGAGACAAAAGGTAAGCATCATTAGCCGCGGGTCAAGTGGCGGCAACCAGGACTGTGCGGGATAACGATCTCCGTTCACACGGCCCTTATATCGGAGATCGCCATCCCGCATCAGGAAATTTCGGCGATGCTTGCAAGCGCACGACATGGCCGATAGAGCCAAAAGACTTGAAAGAGGCGCGCGATTTGATAAGCGCTGTCAAGGGTGACCCGGGTTGCTCGAAAGTGCCTCAAAGGGCTCAAAATCAAGGTCACGGTTGACAATCTAGGCCACTCCCGGAAATCAAGGCCACGTCCATGCAATCCGTCAAGTCTCAAGTAGATTCTGGCATGCTAAACAAAGCTATACAGCATGTAGCGTTGCCTGAGATCTTAGGGCAATCCTTTTCATTCATTCATTATTTTTATCGCTCAGATTCAAAACATAAACAATGAGATATCATTAACATAAAACAAGTATTCTTACAAAATTAAATTCAATCAAATTTCTTTTCTAAAAAAACGCGTAGGCTACCGGTACACAGGCAAAGAATCCTGCTGTTTATTAGGCCCACCCATGAATATGTCACGGTGAGAACTCAAGGCCTGCCCCAACTTCATCACTAGTGAAGGGATGAACCACCTCCAAATGCTCGGTTATGCTTGGATGGAGATGCACACGTTAGATATGATCTGGCCAATTAAACAGCGGTATTTTAGATTTGATGGCGGTGACTTTCAGAGTGGCCATGATGAGCCTCCGCGCTTCGAGAGTCGCCTTACCCTAACCTAAGACTTGAACAATATTTTCTCAAACCTTTAGTGCTCACAACGACATGTTTGGAATGAAATGGTAGGTTCGACCAAAGAGAGTTGCTCTTTCTCGTTCTCGACTTATGGTCTGTTACCAAGTCCGGCCCGAAGAAATTGGCCACTCAGCGCGTGAGCCTGAGCCAGTCGCAGTGTATCCCCAACCACAATCCTCTCATTAGGGTGTAACGCAAAACAGGATGAATCCCACTAGCTATGATTTATGACAATCTCAGGACTCAACCAGGTATCATAATCAGCATTATTCGCCCTGCTCCCGGTAATCTTAAGAGCACGGATAAGTATCTTGTAGCTCCCATTTTCAATGGTCTGCTTGTTGCTGAATGTTGGGGTTTTGCTCTACGTGTTGGAACAAATATGTCAGTAGCCTTAACTTCGTACAGCGAGGCAAGGGATCCCTGCCCGGTTAATGAAGCACTTACATCAAAGACGTTGTAGCCACGATCGTCACTGCCATCTGTATTCCTCTTGGTGTAGCTCAACTTCTGAAGTCTACCCACGGTTGAGATTTTCTTGGGGGGTGGGTTTGTGAGCTTGAAGTCAGATTTGACCAAGTCAATGAGCACGAGCGGTGATCCGGCAAGCAATCGATAGTAAAGAGCGGGGTGATCCTGGCCTACGTTGTGAGGGTAAGTCAACATTCTCCGAATATGCAAGTTGAACGGGTGTCTCACTCGTCCACGTGTAGGTCTTCGACCCAGTCTGGATCTTCCCTCCGGAATCACTGATGTGGGGCACCGGCGACTTAAAGTCTATGTTTTCGATGACAAACAGCTCTTCAGAATCACGCATAAGGTAGAAAGAGATACTCCGAGTCTGACACTCACAGTCCGACGTCCGGTCCAAGATCTTCATTTTCTTCATCTCGGCTGCAACTCCCATGTACGACACATGCACAGAGTCGCTCGCGCTTGCGATCTTCACGAACCCACTATACACAGGGAATTTCTTGGCGTCCACTCCTTTTGGTGGTTTAATAGTCACTGTGAATTTGGCCGACTGCCCGGGTTTAATCACCAGCGTGTTTGGCTTGATCTTGACCTCGGCGTAGTGTTTGTCCAACGGGACGGGGTCGTGGATCGCTTTTTGCTTTGAGTCAAAGGCGTTCATGTTTCCAGCTGCGACGTGAGTAATCTTGTATGTCTGGGCCTTCTTCGAAGTATTTTTGACGGTAATAGTATGCGAGGGTTTGCCGTAAACGGTATCGTTGAGAAGAATTTCACCTATGAAGTTCGGCCATCCACCAAGAGTCAGAGGTGCATATTGGATGGCGATCGTGAACCTTGCTAACCAGGGGTAACTACCGTTTGGCCGTGCATAGCCTTAAATGCATCCAACAGTCCAGCTCCAGATTTAGCGACCGTCTGAAGCGGGTCGGTTGATTTCTTCGAGCTTCGGACTGTCTTTGCGGTGGTTTCTAACAGATAACGCATCCCGAGAGCGTTGCTCTTGGTCTTTCCGTGCTTCTCCAAAAGCAAGGCCGCGACTCCAGCAACTAGGGGAGTGGCCATAGACGTTCCAGATTTCATTCCATACGCGGGTACGCCGTCTTTGAGGGGCTATGGCAAATCTCAATCGTCAGCTGACCGTACCCATTATAGCGGAGAACTCTCGTCTCACCAGAGTGGAGAGGATACGTGCTAAGACATAGAATGTCAACAAAATTGCCTAAATTAACCGATTTTCAGTACTTACTCCCCGGAGCAGCGACGTTTGGTTTGAATTCCAGATCCCACGTTGGGCCATAAGACGAGAAGGAGGCCTGTGAGTAGAGCCCGTGTCAGTATTGCAGCGGAACGCAACGACCAAAGATACGTACAGTCAAGCCGCCAACTGGATTTGGAATGGCGCTTGCGAGTTGATCCTGAGGGAATGTCAACAGGGGACCATCGGGGCCCAGTTGGGCCCGTCCGACAAGCTATATGTGGGAGGATGGAAAAGCTTAAAATCACAATCCGACGAAGGACTAATCGTGACTCACATATTCCCCGTCGGCTTTGGAAATCATGGCAGAGAAGAATCCAGGCGTCTCTTCATACCGGGGCACATCGCCAGTGCTATAAAACAGCAGGTATTGCGCTCCGAAAGGCTTCAGATTGGCGGCCTTCTGGGTCAAAGGGCATCCTCCATCCCGAACGATAACAACGCATTCGCTCAGGTTCGGTGTGGAATCCGGTAATGGCGAACAAGCTTCGTTCTGAACATTCGTATCCTGGGATAGAGCGCAAATGGACATGCTGTCTTGCGCGGGTAGAGGATCGACGGAGAAGTAAGGAATTGGCGGGGCACCGTTGTCCAGTTCGGCTTTCTGAACGAGCAGTTCGGTGTTCTCGATCGCAGCAACGCTGATGACAGCTTTGCCCGTGGAGGGAGACGAGACGTAGAAGGGACCTACCGCTCCGTCATTCCCTGGGACGACCCGTAGGATTGATCAGAGGCCAAACACTGAAAGGCCATAAATATGATCCTTACCGGCAGCTGCCACCACTACGACACCCTGTGCAGCGATGCGGGCGGCGATCACGCCCGAAGCCCCCTCGGTCCAGGCCCCCGGGCTTCCAATCGACATGGATAGAACGTCATACTTTTCCTTTCCCACCGCGATCAAGGCTTGCACGGTGACCTCGGAGGACCACTTTTTATCACATCCCTTAAGTTTACTTGTGCGGGGGGTAAAAAAAAGGGGGCGTTGAGCCTCAAGTTCCCCGACATGCCAGTGCGTTCGACCTACTACATCGTGAGCTTGGCTTTCGGAGCGACACCGGTGAACCCATGGCCATTGGGATTCGCACCTATAATGCCTGCCACTAGGAGAAGAGTATCCGAGGGTCAGACAAGCAAGGAAGTGGCGGTACATCTCGTTAGCTCACCGTGCGTGCCGTGACCCTCACAGTCCGGGACGGTTCCGCCGGACTTATCCTTATCCTTAGAGAAGTCCACTATTTTTGAAACCTTGTAGTCAGGCCCGACGCCACCTCCAAGAGCAGGATGGCGGTAGTCAACACCGGAGTCAAGGATAGCGATTTTGATCCCTTCGCCGAGGAAGCCCTCAGCGTGGAGCTTATCGACACCGGTCATGACGTGAGGAGCAAAGGTATCGAACGCGTAAGCAGTCTCGAGCACGAGGTCTCGTGATTCTGTAAGCGGAGGAGTACTATGCAGGTAGACGGGCCAGATGTTGGCGACATGGGGAATGTCGGCCAGAATGTTGAGATCCCTATCACTTTCAAGATTGATAGTCGCACCAACGAATATGCCGGGGGTGTTGTATTCTGTACGCAACGACCATTTTGCACCGCATTTGTCGAGCGAGGAGTAAAGTGCGTGGTGCGCCTGTATTAAAAATAGCAACAATGAGCGTATGCCTTTGTGGGATCAAAAAAGAGCTTGGCCCACGGTGTTATTCCATCGACGACCGTGGACGCTGGAAGGTGGGTCGAGTTCGACGAAATACGCGCCAGGAATAATATCTTCTTGACTGCTCGCTTGAGGATGCACTGACTGGAAGTCGACGGTGGCAGAAACGAGGGATAGAGAGGCTGCGGCCAATACGGCCAGCAGGTGTTTCATGTTCTCGTATGGGCTGTTGACTGATGGCGAGGAATGGGGAAGAGAAGTCGGGGAGCACGACTTGAGGATGGGCAGCGTGCCAAGTGTCAGCCATTTAAAGCCAAGCTCCTCGGCAGGGTTGACCGAAGGGATAGGAAATATCGCCAAAGTCTGCTCTCTTGGCAGGGTTTTGACGGCTAGAGAGCATCTGGGAAGTAGGAACGAGCCTGATACCCAACTGACAACTCGGGGCTGCAAATCTTCGTAGCTGGGGCAAAAATGCCGTACGCGACCCTTCCCCTTAACATATTCAAAGGACTAGCAGCTACCACAGTGCTTTGAGCTGAGCACCGTTCAAGTCGGTCCAGTGTTAAGGCCTTTGAGGTCAACAAGACATAAAGGAAAACGGGGCCCGAGCCCGAACACCATATACATGCGGCTGGGCTTGACTACTACATCCCTCTCTCTCTCGCCGTCACAGTGGCGGGGAGAACTCCTTTGGGCGCATGAGTTGAGGGGCGGTGAGGTGGATGAGGAAAATTGGCGACCGTGCTCGGACGTCCGCTAAAGGCAGATGGCAACCCGCCCGCAATCACACCTGACGATGAAAATGACGCGGGCGTACCCCACGCCACACCCTTTCATCTCGGTTTCCAGCGATGCTTTCCTTCGGTGGCACGAGCCGAGTTATTTCAAACACCAGGCACAAGGAGCGGAAGCGACGGGCGCCTGTAGGAACAGCTTATTTTTAGAGAGTGACAGGTCAAAGCGCGTATCTGTTTGGGTGAAGGCTTGTTGATTGTAGCCTAGTTGGGTGACAAAAGTTCGTGGGTTGCCGCTCAGTCAGCTCGGGTATCTTCGATGTGGCCTGAGCGGGCGAAGCGCCTGTCTTGGGGTTACAGGGAAGGTCGGAAAATTTGTCATATGCATGTTGTGGGGTCGCCAGCGAGGACACTTATTAGTTTCGATTGCGAAAGCAGGACATTAGATTTAGGTGCTCCAGCCGTGCAATAGACCAGCCGAGACGCCGAGATGGAGCACCGAGTTTGCTATCTACATCGTGCCGCATATAGAGATGTCCGCCGGCATCGTGATGGGGTCAAAAAGGCAGACAAAATCAGCCGCGGGCCAAGTGGCGGCAACCCGGGACTGTGCGGGGTGGCGATCTCCGATACACCAAAAATAGACGCGTGCCAAGAGGCTTGCATCGGCCACCAGGAACCATTCATGAGGGGCTTTCAATAACCTGTCCAAGGCTATTGTGGGGTAACTCGGGGGCCGCTGGTGTTTTTCGGGCTCGGCGTGTTTCTCTGTTTACTTGTGGTTTTTGGGTCCGCGGATCCGTGTCTGTCGATCCAATTCTGGGCGTTCCACCTGAGTTGGGCAACTCGTGACAGCCCAGGTGCAACTGCCAACACAAAGTTAGTTGCGAAAAAAAAAAAACTTTATTCTCACCAGGTTTAGAATACAGTTGTGGTGGTCCGCCAGGACAGCTTACAGCAGGACTTGACCTTGTTCGTGTATATTGATGATAAAACTCCTGGCTCGGAACCCCGAAACCTTGAGACATGAGGAAGCGTCTTGTCGTTCCCTTTTGAATGATCACATCATTTTAGGAGGCTGGGGTCACGGGCGGTGCGAGGCCCGAGGTTAAGGACCAAGGCACTAAATCAGTCTCACTCCACGGGCTTGGCAAGGCCCTTTGGTGGGTAAGGCACTCACAGCAAATAGTTGTACCCATTGTACTACAGCGCATTAACCGCGAACAACATAATATAGGGACCCTCCAGAGCCACCCACGGTAGGAATCTTGGCGACATTATTTTGTCTCTTTCGACGGGCATGCACCAAAGTGGCCGCGTCCCCCCATGGAGTTTATGATAGCCGCTCCTACAGGGAACTGGGAGTAAGAAAGGCCCACTACTCTCCGGGTATTTGCGATAACGTTCACAAAGTTGAGGTCGGGGCTTGGCGCATCGAGCGTTGTATTCGCAGATCCCACGTCGGTGCGAACGATGCACGAGACCGAATGGATCTGCGGCATTTGACATTGTAGCATTCAGTGGCGCCTACGCTATGAGAATGTTCGTCTGAATCAGCTAAACATATGTATACAAACGAAACAAGATGTGCGAAGGGTGAACCATTCCTCCGAACCACCCTCGACGTGGCATCAGCCAGAGTAAGTTCCGGAGCTTCAAGAGCAACGTTTCGAGCCAAAGCCACCAGAGCCACATGCGCCTCACAACAAGCAACGATGACCAGCACGCGAAGTCTATCATCCGGTCCTAAATCCTCTGATACCTTCATCCTGCACACAGCTCCCATGGAGGGTATCTGCGTCTACGCTCACGAGCTTCAAGTGATACATAGCTACATTGAGCTGGAATAGTTTCGCCTCGGCTCCAGCAGGCGGGTGATCTTCGTCAAATCGTCATCGACTTAGCGACCTCGCATGGGATCCCGGGGAGCACAGCATCCTTCCCGCCGAGGATGTAAATACTTGTCATTCGTGCGCCTGAGAGTTCTGAGCTATGTCATCAGCCTTTCTCGCAGGGCATTGGGCACGCTGGGCTCCAGCGGCACGGTCCAAACCCAAAGCAGAACTTACGCCAAAGCAACGGCTCAAGTCACGCCTTATATCAACCACACGGACGGTCTTCCGACCAGCAAGCATGCTCTCTAAGGGGCTCTCGAATTCGGTCATCTCGTGAATAGCGAAAGGCGTGATCCCAGTCGAGATTGCGAGCAAGCGGGGATAGAATCGACGGCATAACTTTAGGCTTGGAACCGACGTGGCTCATCAAGACAGAGCAGAAGGTGTGACTTCGTCTTGTTAGAGTCGCGCTACGCGGTGCTAAGAGACATGAGATCAACGTCGGCCATGCTTCAGCGAATCGGAGCCGAAACCAAGCTTTCTACAGACATACTGTCGTACTTATACCCGCCAAAGGGCAGGCATGAAGTCATATATTGAGCGCTCAATAAGGGGGCTTATTCAAATGGACGACGTCTCTTGAATGGGTTGCTGAGAACCTCCTTTCGACTCGAATATGTGCAGTGTCGGGGATGACGCTCCACGAAGCTCACCAAAGCCAGCACCATCGATCGTGACGATCGCGTCAGCCAGGCCTATGAGGGTCTGGTAGGCTCCAGCTAAGGTGACGGGACGGCGAGGACCCTGAGGCCCTTCGGCTTGTCACCCGACCTGCCGATGTAGTCAAGGGTCCCAGTCACCGCTCGGTCACTGGAGTCTGTTTTCCGTCGACTCCAGCGCTGGGCATCAGTTCAAATATCAATGTTCCCATGGCTTTGTTCCACCCCGCGATCGTCTATATTATTAGGCCCGGATAATGTAAACATACAACATAAACGTTTAACTATGATCTATAATAATTTCAGGGCTTAACCAGCTGTCATAGTCGGAGTCCTTCTCAGGGTCTCCCGTGATCTTAAGCGCACGAAGAAGTATTTTATACCTCCCGTTTGGTATGGTTGATCCATCAGAGAACGTTGGAAGCTGCGTAGCAGCGTGGATAGGTCAGTGCATCTGTCTTGTGCAAAGCGCCAGCAAAGGCGCTGAATAGACGGAACTACTTACCGGGAACAAGTTGTAACCATTTGCCGCGAGCGGGTCTTTCATATTCCTTCCGATGTAGTTGCCTGTTAGAAGGTTGCCCACGACCGAGATTTTTCTCGCTTGCTTCTGCAAGCGCGCAGCCAACTCCGGGACCCGTTTGAACTTGGCACTTCCCGGATACACCGGCACCGCTTCAGACAGCCTTTGATCCTCAGCGCTTCTTCCGATGTTCTCGAGAGAGTCCACTAGATCTATACCAGGGGCATCAAGCTTCGCACTGGCCGAGACCAGATCAATGCGAAGGAGAGGTGTGCCAGCGAGTCTTCGAGACACGAGCCGGGGGAAATCATTATCTAAGGTGCGGGACCGCCGGTCAACAAGGATTCTCCGGGACTATCGAAGCAACCAACCGGGCACATACCCTTCTCCCATCTGTACGTCTCTGGTCCAGTCTGGATGTTCCCGTCAGCATCGAGCAAGCAAGGTCCTGCAACCCCAAAGTCTAAAATTCGACCCGTCAGCAACCCTGGTAGCGGAAACAATGCACCAGCACCCACTGTCTGGGGTTCGGTCCCAAATCTTCATGTCTTTCATCTTGCCAGCGACGCCCATATACGCGACATGCACGGAACTGGTCGCACTTGCAACTTGCAAAAATCCAGAATAGACTGGGAAATTCTTCTTGTCGACACCTTTTGGCGGGTGAATAGTCGCCACAAATTCGGCCGATTGTCCAGGTTGAACTACCAATGTGCTTGGCTTGAAGGTGACCTTGGCGTAATGTGGGTCTATCGGAACGGGGTAGGGGTACGCTTTCTGTTCTGAGTCGAAGGGAATCATAGTTCCAGCCGGAATGTGGGTGATCTTGAATTTCTGGGCTTTGTTGGACGTATTCTTGACGGTTATAGTATGCGACGTCTTGCCATAAGCGGTGTCGTTCAGATGAAGCTCGGCTGTCAGGGTTGACTCGGGTCAGTCGACTATTCGAACTCCCAGAGAAAGGAAAGAAGATCTCATTTATACTTACTAGGTGTCACGACGGTCTTACTATGGACAGCATTATATGCGTTTAATAGTCCAGCGCCAGCTTGAGCGAGAGTTTGAAGCGGTTCGGTTGAGTTGTTCCAAACGGGGACCGCTTCTGCCGTGCTTTCTAACAAACCTCGGATCCCTAGAGCGGTTTTCTTGGTATTACCGTGCGTCTGTAGAATCAAAGCTGCTACACCGGCTGCGAAAGGTGCGGCCATAGACGTTCCCGAATCAATTCCGTAGGAGCCTTTAGAACGAGGCTGTGGAACAGAGGTAGCGTTGTGCAAAATATTAGTATCCTTCAAATTCCGGAGGGACTTGTAGGAGAGGACTCGCGTCTCACCAGAGTCGAGAGAATAAGGCCTAGAATGAAAGATTGTAAATAATTGCTATAATTAGCATAATTGGACGACTTACCTCCAGGCGCAGCGACGCTTGGCTTGAATTCCAGGTCCCATGTCGGCCCGTATGACGAGAAGTAGGACTGAGGGTCGGTGACATATTAGTAACGACACAGCATAGATCATCCTATTATAAGGGAATTTACTCACCGTCAAGCCTCCCATGGGATTAGAGACTATACCAGGTGGTTGATTCTGAGGGAAAGACACATTGACATTCACCTTGTGGGTGAACTGATCGACAAGCTGTGTGAGGGCAGGTCAAGAAGTTAAAAGTCATGGTCTAGTACAGAAAGAGACATCAGAAACTTACATATTCTCCATCTTCCTTTGAGATTAATGCGGAAACGAGTTCGGCCGTCTCAAGATAGTACGGTTGATCAACATGGTTGTAAAACAACACATATCTTGCACCGTGGGCCTTCACATTTGCGGTCTTGTTGTCAAAATTGCACCCTCCTCCTCGGATAAGAACAACATATTTGCTGAGGTCGGGGGTTGAGTCGGGTAGTGAAGTACAGGCGTCAGCGTCGATCTTCGTGTCTAGGGAAGTTGCGTAGATTGGCCAGCTTCCGGGAATATCCACAGCCTCGAATGAGTAATATGGAATTGGCGAGTGATCGTTAGTCAATTCAACGTTGTGAACGAAAAACTGGGTGCTTTCCACTGAGGCAACGCTGATAACGTTTTTGCCCGTGGAAGGAGAACTCTCGTAGAAAGCGCCATCTAGCCCATCGTTGCCTATTGTAACCATATAGAATCAACCCAGTGGTTCATAGAATGGAGGTCTATATCTTACCTGCAGACACAATGACGACGACACCGCTAGCAGCAATGCGAGAAGCGACACGAGCGACAGCGCCTTCCGACCATCCTACTCTGCCGTCACCAACAGACATGGATATGATGTCGTGCCGGTCCTCATTTGCCCTGAGCATAGCAGCAATGGTCACGTCATCCGAAACGAGGCCTGTGCATCCAAAGACTTTACTGCGAACATGAGATACATGGAATCAGGAAACGGCTCTTCGAAGCACGACGGCGGATTGAACTTACTACATGCCGATGTCGGCTTGCGGAGCAACACCGGTGAAGCCGTACGGATTGGAATCAGCGCCCAAAATACCAGTCACTAGCGCAGTGTCAGTAGTCGGCACCACTAGAAGCAGCTGTGGATGTCCACGAGTTTCGCTCACCATGCGTACCATGGCCACCACAATCCATGGGGTCGTCATCCGGTACAGGATCATTTGACCCGTCGTATTCATCACCGACAAGGTCCGTCCCATGAGACACTTTGAATCCAGGTCCGAAACCTCCCCCAAGAGCGGGGTGGAGATAGTCGACCCCAGTGTCAATAACGGCCACTCTGATTCCTTTTCCGAAGATGCCTTCAGCATGGAGCTTGTCGACACCGGTCATGACATGAGGAGCAAAACTATCAAGCGTGTGAGCATTCTTGTTCTTGAGTTGCCGCGAGCCCACAGTCTTTGGGCGAGGGCGCTTGTATACGGGCGAAATGCCGACGACATGGGATATTTCGGCGAGAGCAACAAGGTCCATCTCGCTTGCAACGTTGATGGCCGCACCAACGAATATATCAGGGCTGTCATACTGACGACGTAGTGACCACTTTGCTTCCCGCTTGTCAAGCGAAGTGTAGAGGGCACTGTGGGGCTGTATAGTGAAACTAGCGTCACTAAATCTGTGTCTTGGCACGGACAATCTCGACGCACATTTTCACCCGATCGACGACCGAGTCCATCAACGGGCTCGTCAAGCTCAACTATATACGCGCCAGAAACCGTCTCTGATGCATTTCTTATTGCAGACTTGAGAGAATCGATATCCACTGTTGCAAAGACGTGCGATAGAAAGGTGACCGCCGTTACGACGGTTAAGAAATAGTGCATGTTGAGGTTAGGGCGAGTTACTGATTGGTTAGGAGGAAAGAGAAGGTTGGATAGTAGCTACAAGTAGGTATCCATCTAGCTGCCATTCCTTTAAAAGTCAAATCCTGCGGCGGGGTTGAAGGTGGCAATACAATCTTGGCATCTCCGAATCAGGAATTGCAACGGCCTGCTTGCATAGACTCACCGAACACACGGTACTGCATCTCTGGATAGCTGGAACAACCACTGTTACTTTACCAGTATGCCTGATTAAAGAGCGGCTATCAGGCTGGCCCAACGCTGATTGGTCTGTCGCAACATCAATATGAGGATCCGACACAGGCGCGTCTCGGCATTTGTATATCTTGCGGAGCCTAATAGGCGAGATGACTTCCTGTGTTGCGGCATAAGAGACAGGAAGGGCTGATTAGCTCTGACCTTGGGTATAGGATTCCGGTGCCAGGCGCATACTGGCGTGTTCGGCGCGCCCGGGAGGCTTGAGTGGTCGGCCCGTCGACACAGCATGTTCTTCATTTTTGCCATATGCATGTTGTGAGCTCGACAGCGAGTACACCTAGTAGTTTCGATTGCGAAAGAAGAACGTGAGGTTTAGGTGCTCCAGCCATGCAACAGACCAGCTGAGACGCCGAGATGGAGCACCGAATTTGCTATCTACGTCACCAATACTGTGCCGTATGTAGAGATGTCCGGCGGCATAGTAAAGGGGACAAAAGGGCAAGCATCATTAGCCGGGGGTCAAGTGGCGGCAACCAGGACCGTGCGGGATAACGATCTCCGTTCACACGGTCCTTATATCGGAGATCGCCATCCCGCATCAGGAAATTTCGGCGATGCTTGCAAGCGCGCGACATGACGCTCTATGGTAAGCGCTTTCAAGGGCGACCCGGGTCTCTCGACAATGCCTCAAAGGGCTCAAAATCAGGTCATGCACGGTTCAAAATCTAGGCCATTCCCCGAAATCAAGGCCACGTCCATGCGTTCCATCAATTCCCAAGTCGATTCTGGTATGCTGAACAAAGCTAGACAGCATATAGCGGCTTCTGCAGGGAACTGGGTGTAAGAAAGGCTCAATGTTCTCCGAGTATTTGCGGTAGTAGCGCTCACAAAGCTCAGCTCCGAGCTTGACGTATCGAGCGCAGATAGTATTCGCGGATTCCTGCGTTGGTCTGAACGATGAACGAGACCAAGCGAGTCTGCGACGGTTGAAATTGTAGCACTTGTTGTCTACGCTAGATGCGATTGTTCATTTGCATTAGCCGAATATACAAACGGGACAGGATGAACCCAAAGGCGCGCCACCCTCCCAAACAGGTCACCGTCCCACTTTCGACGTAGCCTTGGGCATCAAACAAAAAAGATTCCAGAGCTCTAAGACCTTCGTTGCCAGACACAGCTATCAGAGCCACATGCGCCTCACAACAAGCAAGGATGACCATGACAGCACTCGAAGTCTGGCATCCATTTCTCATCCCTCCATCCTGAACACAAACCCCATATATAATACCTCCGTCTACGCTCACGAAGTTCAAGGGGTCGTTACATCGAGCTGGGATGATTTCGACTCGGGTCCAGCAGGCAGGAGATTTGTGTCAAATCGTCATACACTTGGCGACTTCGCATGGGATCCGGGGGAGCACCGCATCCTTTCCGTCGAGAATATTAATACTTGTCACTCGTACGCCTGAGGGCTCTGAGCTGTGTCATCAGCTTTCCTTATCGGCATTGGGCACGCTGTGCTCCAGCCGCACGGTCCAAACCAGAGCGCAACTTACGCCAAAGCACGGCCTAAGCAAACATTATAAGAACCGCATGAAAGGTCTTCCAGCCAGCGAGCACGCTCTCAAAGGGCTCTCGATTCTGGTCATCTCGTGGGTGCCGAAGGCGTGATCCCGGTCGAGATTGCGAGATAGAATTTGCGGCACTCAGCGATGCTTCCGCCGATTCGACGGCAAGATCTCAGGCTGCAAAGTGGCCTGGCCTGTACGAGTAGAGCAGTAGCCGTAACTTAATGCTGCGAGGATCCCGTCACACAGAGCTAAGAGACATAAGATCAACGTCAGCCATGCTTCAGCGAATCGGAGTCGAAACCAATCTTTCCATATACATACTGTCGTACTAAGACTCGTACATTTACAGATTCTGTAAGTATATAGCAAAGGGGCGGGCCTGGAGTCTTATTCTGAGTACTCGATGAGGGGCTTATCCGAAAGGGCGAGGTCTCTTGGGTGGCTCGCTGAGAAACCCCCTTCGACCGGAAAATTTGCCAACTGATCCAGTGCCAGGGATGACGCTCCACTAAACTCACTAAGGACATCATCATCGATTGCGACAATTGTGACGGCGAACTCAGTCGGGACTATGACCGGTCTCGTACCTAGCTCTGGCGGTGCGCTCCCGGGCGAGGTGACCGGACCGCGAGGACCCTGACGTCCTTTGGCTCACCTTGGCCTGTCACCCGAATTGCCGAGCAGCTGATGTAATCAAGGGTCCCCGGTACCCGCTCGGTCATCCGAGTCTGTTTTCCGTCGACTCCAGCGAGGAGCGTCAGTTCTGATCTCAATGTTCTCCTGGCTTTGTTCCACCACGCGATCGTCTATATTACATTAGGGCCCAGATAACGTAAACATAAAATCATTAACTATGATCTATAATAACCTCGGGGCTTAACCAGCTGTCATAGTCGGAGTCCTTCTCAGGGTCTCCCGTGATCTTAAGCGCACGAATATGTATCTTATACCTCCCATTTGGTATGGTTGTTCCATCGGAGAATGTTGGGTTGTAAAGCTGGGTAACGGGGTCGATGAGTCAGTGCATCCGTCTTGTGCAAACCGGCAGCAAAGGCGCTGAATGGACGAAACTACTTACCGCGAAATAGTCGTAACCATTTACCTCGAGCGGGCTATTCGTATTCCTTCCGATGTAGTTTCGTATTTGAAGATTACCCACGACCGAGATTTTTCTCGTTTGCTTCGGTAAGCGCGCAGCCAACTCCGGGACCCGTTTGAACTTGGCACTTCCCGGATACACCGGCACCGCTTCAGACAGCCTTTGATCCTCAGTGCTTCTTCCGATGTTCTCGAGAGAGTCCACCAGATCTATACTACGGCCATCAAACTTCGCACTGGCCGAGACCAGATCAATGCGAAGGAGAGGTGTGCCAGCGAGTCTTCGGAACACGGCCCAGGGGAAATCATAATCTAAGGCGCGGGACGGTCAATCAACAAAGATTCTCCAAGACTACGGGAGCAGCCAACCGGGCACATACCCTTCTCCCATCTATACGTCTCTGGCCCAGTCTGAATGTTTCCATCAGCATCGACCAAGTAAGGGCTGTCTAAATTCGACCCGTCAGCAACTGTCTTAGCGGAAACAATGCACCAGCACCCACTGCCTGGGGTTCGGTCCCAAATCTTCATGTCTTTCATCTTGCCAGCGACGCCCATATACGCGACATGCACGGAGCTAGTAGCACTTGCAACTTGCAAAAATCCAGAATAGACTGGGAAGTTCTTCTTGTCGACACCTTTTGGCGGGTGAATAGTCGCCACAAATTCGGCCGACTTTCCAGGTTGAACTACCAACGTGCTTGGCTTGAAGGTGACCTTGGCGTAATGTGTGTCTATTGGAACGGGGTAGGGGTACGCTTTCTGTTCTGAGTCGAAGGAAATCATAGTTCCAGCCGGAATGTGAGTGATCTTGAATTTCTGGGCTTTGTTGGACGTATTCTTGACGGTTATCGTATGGGACTTCTTGCCGTAAGCGGTATCGTTCAGATGAAGCTCGGCTGTCAGGTTTGACCCGGATCAGTCGATTATTAGAGCCCCCAGAGAAAAGGAAACAAGATCCCATCATACGTACCAGGTGTCACGATGGTCTTACTGTGGACAGCTTTATGTGCGTTTAATAGTCCAGCGCCGGCTTGAGCGAGAGTTTGAAGCGGTTCGGTGGGTTCTTTGGAAATGGGGACCGCTTCTCCTGTGCTCTCTAACAAACCTCGGATCCCGAGAGCGTTTTTCTTGTTATTACCGTGCTTCTGCAGAATCAAAGCTGCTACACCGGCTGTGAAAGGTGTGGCCATAGACGTTCCTGACATAATTCCGTAGGAGCCTTGAGAACGAGGCTGTGGAGCAGAGGTAGTGTTGTGCCAAATATTGTTAGTATCCTTCAAATGCCGGAGGGACTTGTAGGAAGAGTCGCGTCTCACCAGAGTCGAGAGAATATTGCCTGGAATGAAGGATTTTAATTAAATGTCTATAAACAAAATACTTGGAAGACTTACCTCCAGGCGCGGCGACGCTTGGCTTGAATTCCAAGTCCCATGTCGGCCCGTATGACGAGAAGTAGGACTGAGGGTCGGGAATGTATTGGTAAGGACACAGCATAGACCCTCTTAACATCAAGGAATTTACCCACCATCAAGCCTCCAACGGGATTAGGGGCTACACCAGGTGGTTGATTCTGAGGGAAAGACACCATAACGTTCATCTTGTGGGTGAATTGATCGACAAGCTGTATGAGGGCAGGTCAAGAAGTTAAAAGCCATAATCTGGTACAAAATAAATATTATAAACTTACATATTCTCCATCTTCTTTTGATATCAATGCGGCAACGAGCTCGGCCGTCTCAAGATAGAAGGGCTCATCAAGATCGTTGTAAAACAGTACATATTGTGCACCGTGAGCCTTCAAATTTGCGGCCTTGTCGTCAACAGTACACCCCCCTCCTCGGATGAGAACAACATATTTGCTGAGGTCGGGGGTTGAGTCGGGTAGTGAAGAGCAGGCGTCAGCCTCAACCGCCGTGTCCTGGGAAGTTGCGTAGATTGGCCAGCTTCCGGGCACGTCCAGAGCCTCAAATGCGTAATAAGGAATTGGCGAGTGACCGTTATTCAATTCAACGTTCTGAACGAAAAACTGGGTGCTTTCCACTGAGGCAACGCTGATGACGTTCTTACCCGTGGAAGGAGATGCCACGTAGAAAGCGCCATATTGCCCATCATTGCCTATTGCAACCATATAGAATCAACAGAGCAGTTCATAGAATGGGATTCTATATCTTACCTGCAGCCACAGTGACGACGACACCGGTAGCAGCAATGCGAGAAGCTATAGCACTGATGGTGTCTTCCGACCATCCTAGCGCTCCACCAAGAGACATGGATACGATGTCATGCCGGTCCGTATGTGCCCTGAGCATAGCATCAATGAGCACGTCATCCCCAACGCCGCCTGTGCATCCAAAGACTTTACTGCGAACATGAGATGCATAGGCTCAGGGAAGAGTTCTTCGAAGCAGGAGGGCGGACTGAACTTACTACATGCCAACGTCGGCTTGCGGAGCAACACCGGTGAAGCCGTACGGGTTGGAATCAGCGCCTAAAATACCAGCCACTAGCGGAGTGTCAGTAGTCGGCACCACTAGAAGCAGCAATATATGTCCACGAGTTTCGCTCACCATGCGTCCCATGGCCAGCACAATCCATGGGGTCGTCATCCGGGACAGGATCATTTGACCCGTCGTATTCGTCACCGACAAAGTCCGTTCCATGAGACACTTTAAATCCAGGGCCGAAACCTTCTCCAAGAGCTGGGTGGAGATAGTCGACTCCGGTGTCAATAATGGCGACTCTGATGCCTTTTCCGAAGATGCCTTCAGCATGAAGTTTGTCGACACCGGTCATGACATGAGGAGCAAAGCTATCAAACGCGTGAACATTCTTATTCTTGAATCGTCTCGATCCCACAGGCTTTGGGCGAGGGCGCTTGGATACGGGCGAAATGCCGACGACATGGGATATTTCGGCGAGAGCAACGAGGTCCGTTTCGCTTGCAACGTTGATGGCCGCACCCACGAATATACCAGGGACGTCGTACTGACGACGTAGTGACCACTTTGCTTTCCGCTTGTCAAGCGAAGTGTAGAAGGCACTGTGGGGCTGTGTGGTAAAAATAGCGTCACTAACTCCGTGTCTTGGCATGGACAACTCGGCACACATTTTCACCCGATCGACGACCGAGTCCATCAACGGGCTCGTCAAGCTCAACAATATACGCGCCAGGAACAGTATCCGATGCATTCTTTATAGCCGACCTAAGGGAATCGACATCCACTGTTGCAAAGACGTGCGATAGAAAGGTGGCCGCCGTTACGATTGTTAGGAAATAGTGCATGTTTAGGTTAGGGCGGGTTACTGATTGGTTGGGAGGAAAGAAAAGATTGGACAGTCGTTACAAATGGGTAGCCATCTAGCTGCCGTTCCGTTAAAAGTCAGCTCCTGTGGCAGGGTTAAAGGTGGCTGGGCATCTGGGAATATTCGAATTAGCAACAGCCTCCAGACTCACCGAACACACGTTACTGCATGCATTGATAAACTGAGACAACCACTGTAATTCATTAATGTGACTGACTAAAGAGCGACTATTGGAGGCTGGCCACGCGTGGATCGGCCTGTCGGAAGATCACTATGAGGATTTCGACGCGGGCGCGTTTCGGCATTTGAATATCTTGGGGAACCTAATAGGCGAGCTAACTTCCTGTCTTGCGGCATGAGAGGGAAAAAGGACTGATAAGCTCTAACCTTCGGTGTAGGATTCCGGTGCCCGGCGCATACTGGCGTGTTCGGCGCGCCCGGGAGGCTTGAGTGGCTGACCCGTGGACACAGCATGCTCTTCATTTCTAGTTCTACAAAGCCAAGAAACGAGCCAAGAGATTTCCAGCTTCGATCGAATAAAAGGAATTGATGGGGGCTTGTTCGAGTGGGGCTACGTCGATAGCTTACGGTTTGTAGTGGATCGGGTCATCCCCATGAATAACAGCCTAATTTGGAATGTGACGGTGGAGCGGTTGACTCAACAGGACAAAGCTATGCCGACCTATTATGGAGTAAATCTCAATGCAAATCAATTTCCCTGAAATTGCTGACATTTGAGCCCTTCAGCGACTGCAGGAAGGATGTAGATCCACTAAGTCCTGGGCCTCGATGGCTGGCTCTTTTCGGTAATTTAGAACAGCGACTTCTGGTAGTCCGTTGGTAATCACCAGAGAAGGACTCAAGAGCTTACTCCACGTCTGATTGTCGGTCCGGAGGATCTTACCGACGCAGTGCGAAGGTCGATGATCGTCCGAATAGGCTGTAAATTTGCGAAGGCCATCGAGGGGCGGTCGAGCTTAATTCTCTACGATCTTCGGTCCATCAAGATGGAAGCATTTCAGGGAGTTAGGTCCCGGTGACCAGAAACCTAGCACGGCTTTCTGCACAGGTTAGTTCTGGACGCTCCGTTCAAGTTTACGGCAGGCCAGGTGCAGTGCCTCGTTGCCTGCCTTACACCGATGTCGCACGGTTTA
>WSTX01002718.1:0-24233 GCA_019633405.1 Tulasnella sp. 408 | reverse complement strand
CGTCTGATGCACACCTCCATTCAAGATCTACTATCCAGCGAGCTCCGATGCAAGCAGAGACCCTTTTACGTCGATCCTACTCGGTACCATCAGAAAGTAGCAATTGTATGTTTCGAAACTATGCTTGAAGGTCTGAAGGAGAACATTTGTCACCTGTCAGACGTTTCGAAGCCAATCTCGAATGCTCAGGACGTTGTGGGGAAGGAGGTATCCAACGGTCTGGAGTACTGTTGCCGAGCATGGTCCACTCATCTGACACAAGGAGTCAAGTGGGTGGAGTCAGGCGAAAGGGCGGAGGTCGACGCGCTTGCACATTTCGAGTCCTTCAGCGAGGGGAAGATCATGTACTGGCTCGAGGTGATGAGCTTGGTCAGGGCTACCAAGGAGGCAATCATATCGGCAAACCGTGTTCATCAATGGCTACTGGTGAGTTGAACGCTTTATTTCCGAGTTTGAAAATGGCCGGTTTAACTGAAACGAAGCTCAAAGCAGCGACCCGGAGAGACAGCCAAGAATGATTCCCTTGCAGCTCTTTGGGACGACGTCCAGCGTTTCATCACCACGTTTTTGGAGCCGATTTCGTATGGACCACTTCATATTTATATTTCAGCGCTCCCTCATTGCCCCACGGAGACTGAGATGTGGAGTCTGTATGGAAAGCATACAAGGATTCGAATGCTACACGGTCACCAGATGTCAAGGTGGCCGTCAAACCTTTGGACCCGATCTCCGAATGCGGAGGTGAAAACAGTTGCATTTTCACCAGATGGCAGGGTTGTGGCATTCGGATCCGGCGATAGTACAATCCGACTCTTGGATGCTCAAACCGGAGCGGCAGTAGGCGAACCGCTCACCGGTCACACTGAATCAGTTGGCTCCATTTCATTCTCTCCCGATGGCAAGCTTCTAGCATCCGCGTCCAATGATAGAACTATTCGACTCTGGGATCTCGAGACCCGAGCGGCACTGGGAGAGCAACTCGGGGGCCACAACAACCAAGTAAACACTGTCTGCTTCTCGCCTGATGGCAAGCTTCTGGCATCCGGTTCAGGTGACAAGACCGTTCGGCTCTGGAGTACCGAGACCAGAGGAGTGTTGGGTGAACCCCTCACAGGTCACAGTGGAAGCGTTCTTTCCGTTTGCTTCTCTCCTGGTGGCGAGCTTCTGGCATCCGGATCCAGTGACGGGACAGTCCGGCTCTGGGATGTTCAGACCGGAGAAGCGTTAGGCAAACCACTCACGGGTCACTCAAACTGGGTTTGGTCCGTTTGCTTTTCTCCCGATGGCAATCTTCTAGTGTCTGGATGTACAGACGAGAAGATTAGGCTCTGGGATCCTAAGACCCGAACGGCGGTGGGAGAGCCGCTGAGCGCTCATACTTACATCACCTCTGTCTGCTTCCTGTTTGATGGCAAGGTTCTAGCAGCCGGCGGCAAGGATGGGACGATTCGACTCTGGGATTCCCTGACTGGAGCACCGAGGGACGAATCACTTTCCGGTCACAATGACTGGGTTATGTCTGTTTGCGTCTCTCCAAATGGCAAGCTCCTGGCATCCGGGTCCGATGACAAGACAGTTCGACTCTGGGATCTTCAGGCCGGAGCGGCGGTGGCCGGGTCCCTCATCAGTCACAGTGCCAAGGTCAACTCCGTCCGCTTCTCGCCCGATGGGAAGCGTGTAGCATCCGGATCCGATGACCATTCAATTCGACTCTGGGATCCTCAGACCGGGGCGGCAGTGGGTGAACCGCTCACAGGTCACAGCAGCGAGGTTAACTCCGTTTGCTTCTCGCCCGATGGCAAGCTTCTGGCATCCGGATCCAATGACAAGACAATTCAACTCTGGGATGCTCAGACCGGCGTCGCGGTGGGTGAGCCACTCAGAGGTCACTACTGGCGGGTTAGGTCCGTTTGCTTCTCACCAGATGGCAATTATCTTGCATCCGGATCCGCTGACAGGACAATTCGACTGTGGGATGTTCAAACAGGATCGCGGGTGGGCGAACCTCTCGAAGGTCACTGGGACACGGTTCGGTCCGTTTGCTTCTCGCCCGACGGCAAGTATCTCGCATCCGGATCCGACGACCGGACGATTCGACTCTGGGATCCTCAGACCGGAGTTGCGGTTGGTGAACCACTTGGGGAGCACAGTGACTGGGTCATGTCCGTATCCTTCTCATCAGATGGAACGCTCCTCCTGGCTCGATGCCGCGACGGCAGTCTCGCGACTTGGGATGTCACCACCCGTCAAAGATGTGACACGTCTCGCAGCCACCCGTCCGACGCAAATCCACGCTTTCAGGATCATTGGATCGCATTCGGCTCCTCCCACTTCCTCTGGCTTCCTCCACAATACTGGGACATGCAGGCGCATGAGTGGGCTCTACGCGACGGGAGGCTTGCTGCCTTTCCAAACGGGTCCCCGTACATTCTTGACGTTTCTCAGGTTGTCGGAACTCTGACTTATCAGTTCTGATATGGTGAGCTGTTCGGTCTAAACACAAGTGTTGCACTTTTTCACCCGATGGCTTCTTGATATGTGATATAGGCATCAGCATTTCACTTCCATAATCAAGCAAGAGATATTCTGTAGCGTGGCAGCCAATGTATATCGTTACTACCATGGCACTCCCGACCAATTTTGGAAGCTTGAGTGCCTTAAAATCTTCTCCCCCAGATCCTAGTCTCAGTCGATCTTCGCTTGCATGAATACACAGCGAAACACTCACGGGTTTGGTCAAACCTCTAGCTCAATAATTCTCATCTATGATTTGGCCATAAACCTAAACAAACCTAGGTTCACCGTTCCCTAATACGGGCGCTCAACTGTGTTGGTGTATGGTTCCCTCTACTCATTACTAACAGCGTAAGCTCACTTTACCCAGAAAAGAGCATATTCAAGCGTAGTTCAAGTACCTACGTGTACTTCCAACTTTCCCTTACGCTTTCCGAGCGATGTTGCCCCAATGGTTGGGAAGCGATCCCGTCCAGCTGCTACCTGATAGATTTACCCCTCGACATCGTTTGCCAACCATCTTGTCCAGCCACCGCTGCACCATTTGCTCGACCCTTAGACCAGAACATAGCAGATAAGAAAAGCGGCTCCTATTCTACTCCACGCTAACACTAACTGACTCATATATGTCGACTAATGTTGCGGTAATGTTGGGATGCTTCCTCTCGAGACCGGTCAAATTATAAGCCCAACTCCGAAATGGGCAGGTCAAACAGCTGTAACTTGTATTCGACGAAGGTAAGATATGTTTGCAGTTATTAATCTAGGATACGGACCTGGAGTCGAGTGAGCCGAAGCGTGGTGGGGACGAGGTTCCGGAGCCGAGAGGCGTGCTGTCCAAAAACCCGGAAGTGGGAAGGCGTGGAGGTCCGGTGAATATTCATACAGAAGCGTGAGGCCTAGATGTCGACTCAGTTGTCCTGTTGGATGCGTGAGGCGCACCTGAACGACGTGCATTTCTGAGGGCTAGCATCCGCAGTTGAGGATGTCTCAGTCCCGTTGACTCCTGACAGGGAGCCAAAAACATCGCCAAATCCAACAATACTCCACAAAGGGCGATCATAAAACAAGCCAAGGCAGCAAAGGACAAGACCCGGCTTGTGCAGTGAATAGAGAAAGAGAGAGAAGCCGGGTGTCAGTGACATCATCGCGTAAGGGACCCTTTGGTGAAAACACACCACGTTCAACGCAATTGCCTTATGCAACACTTGGCAATCTCAGAGACACCGAAAACAACAGCGAACAACGCCCAATCCCCGGTATACCACATCTTTGGAAGGCACTTGATGTGATATTAACATCGCGGCACCGTCAACCGGAGGCATACGAACTCCGCCGTGGTGCACCCAACCTCTCTCCCATTCACCGGGCCGCGACTCACCGAAGCGAAGAAAGTCAACTTGCTTGGTCCTCAGCCTGTGTTCGCTTCCTTGTGCTCTCTGTCAGGGGCTGGTGGATGTGAAGGACAAGTGCGTACAAAAGGCCACTGTACGAGAGTTTCGGGTCATTCAATTGGCATTTCGGCAAGCGGACAAGGACCTCTTGCTGCACTGCACTCTCCCTCTCTTCGTCGAGCCGCCAACGATGCACGCGACCGGGATACGCTCCTCCCTTCTCCCCCTACCACCCCCAATAGCCCACTGCCAAGGTCACAGCTTCTAGAACCAATTGCAGACCGACCAAAGCTCTGTATCGAGTCCCGGTCGTCAGTCCCGCGACAAACGCGACCAAGCACTCGTAAAGTCTCCTTCCCCACTCACCTCTCCCTGTCGCGGCGTCGCCGTGAATCCTTCACTCGTGAAACAACAAAGGTGATATTAAGATACTCTCGTTTCTTGCTAGGAGGTCTTCGCTGACGCTCAGTATCAGCTGGTATACAGGCCTACGGACCTCCCGACCACAGTTTGAATGTGGACCGACGGACGATCCCAAAGACCCAATACGCTTCCATGGACGGCCTCGCTGTCTTCTCCACCTCGTTAAACCCTACAAGATAGCACTATTTGTGAAATGGGGCATATCTGGGTGGCAACTTCTTAACCCATTCCGGGGTGACCTCCATCGCTCAGGACGCTCCTCCCTTACTCCCCACCGCATTCCACCCCGCGGCTGCGAACGCTCAACTCGAATACTCAACCGTTACCATCCGCCTCATATGCTCTCGGAACTCCAAAAACTCAATCGTCAAATGACTGCAGTCGAGATCGTTACGTCGGCTGCGATCCTTCGGAACCGGTCAGACGAACTTGTGTAGATGCGAACAACCGACGCTGCAGAGATCTCGCGTCAAGACCCCGGGGCAGCAACAACGACTTGATAGAAATGATACTTCAATGGTTTCAAGTGGTTCAAATAGTCAACTATTCAGCCGGTGTTCGCCTAGTCGTCGACTTTTCGCGGATCAATTGTGTCTAAGCTGACGACATGTCTCGTCAAGGACATAACCGCCCGACTTGCTTTTCGAAACACCTTCGGATCACCATCACGACCTTCGACCTCTCGGTAGCCGAAGCTGAAGCATCTTCTTCCGACGTCCTCGCGTTCCATCCCCGACGAGTTGACGACTGCGGCGTCTCCGACCATCTGTGTAGTTCGGGGCTGGCGAGATCATCCTACTACCTCATTCCGTCCACCCAAAGAACCACGCTTCAACCGACTCTCGAGTCCCCACGGGCTCGGTTCGAGCTACGGAGGCAAACAATATTGGAGGGGAACTGAATAGCAGGCTCGGTGTCAGCTACGCAAAGCGGTCGGACTATGATGCGTAGGCCTTCTTAAATCCCGTGTTGAATCGGAGTGTTGGGTGGGGGAAGGGCGTGAAGCAGGTCGGGGAATCTCGCGATGACGAGTGAAGGGGCACGGAGTGAACGACGGTCTTGTAGTCATCTACGAAGTGAAGGGTCACTGTGCTAGACCCTTCCGTTCGGGTAGCTTGGGCTCTGGTACCAGAGGAACTCCCCCACTCCTTGTAGTGAGTTTCGAAGTTTTCCCTCCATGACCGCCGACAGCAAGCTTATGCCGCTACTCTTCGTATTCAGACTCGGCTTCTTATCCAACAAAGTCGCAGCATCTTCAAGCTTCGATACCCACCTCCCGTTTTCCGAACGCTCACTACTGGGATAGTGGGTGTCTTGCCACCTCGCCCTCACCAGCCTGTCACTGTGGTCACGTCGACCTCTACCCCTTCGAGACAGTCCTCGACGATACAGAATCTACCTTCTACGCGAGCCCGCCAAACAATATCCACCGCGTAATCTCGTTCCACTGAGCGCACAACGGGACTGTATTCGACTTGGCTGCTTCATTCGGGTGGGAACGTGTGGACGCCTCGTTGGAACAGGTGGTTCCCCAGCATAGCTTCCGCTCTCCTCTCGGCGGCTACGTTGCAACATATCGTGATGCGCCGGACACGAAGCGCCACCCTGCAAACTATTCGCCCCGCCATCCGTCTCTATCAGGGATCCACGTCGGGGTGTGTATACGACGCTACCGCAAGCTCAATCACCGAGTACTCCATTGAAGCCAGCGCGTCGTGGGCCCTCTTTTCGGTTCTGAAAAGGAAGACGTCCTGAGCGGTCAAACACCATGAACGAGCGGGGAGTAACCGCATCAACCTGGGAGCTGGAGGGAGTTCGTCGAAGGAGGGAAGAAAGGTGGTCCCCATCTTGCTAGACGAAAGCGACGGTCGAGGTGGGTGTTGCTAACGCGCGTGATGCCCAAGACACCATCAGCTTATTGCAACGATTTATTATTAGGCTAGAGCGGTATACGTGTATTTAGGGACGAACGCAGAACTTCCTCGTGCCACGACCATTCTCGGGTGTAACAGCGCGTCAATACTGAAATTCCGGCCATTTGGAGTTGGAAGAGAATCACTGTAATCGGGATATTGTGCCATGAGCCATCTCAAGCATACATCGTGTGAAGGGACATGAAATATCTGGCACAAAATGCGAACGAAGGGGTGGAGACGGCTGGTGCACCGCAATGAATTCATTGTGTAAGACACGCAACTGTGGCACACTCTTTTTTCCTCTCTGATCCACGGGCTACGTTAACGTGCTGCCAAGGTCACAACTTGAGATACCCGCACACTACGTTTTTGACAAACAAACTCGGCCAAGCACTCGTCGAGCGTCTTTCCGCGCCTCCTCCCCGTCGCAACGTCGCCATGAACCTTTCACTCGTGGAGCAACAGAGGCCATAGTAAGCTTATTTCTGTCCCCTGCTAGGAGGTTTTCACTGAAGCGCAGTATCGGTTGCGTGTAGGTCCGGACTCCGTGTACCTCTCAGACTACAATTTTAATATGGACCGACCAACCGTGCGTCGATCTCGATGGCCCAATACACTTCCATGGACGACATCTCTGTCTCGTTCACCTCGCTCAACAATGCAGGACAGCACTCTCGGTGGAATAGAGCGTGTCTGAGTGGCGACTTCCAACACTCCATGTTGAAATGGGCTTCATGGCTCGGGAAACTCGTCTCTCCACCGCGTTCAACCTTGCCACTGCGGAGGCCCAGCTCGAAGGCCAACCACGGTCATCACCTACTCGTAAGTTCCCGACCTTTCTGGAACTCAGCCACCAACAACTCTGGCTCGCGACCCTCCCGCCGGCTGTGATCCCTCGCAACGTGCCAGACAAACTCGCACGACCGACGCTGAGGACATCTCGCGTCAAACCATCTAGGCGACAACAGAAACTTCGGACAATGGAGATTGCAGCGGGCATGAATAAACGGCCATTGGGCCAGTGTTCATCCAGTCCTCGACTTTGATGCGGAGCGAGAGAGCGCCCAAGCTGGCGAGATGATTCGTCCGCTCGTACCCACCGACCGCCCTTGCAAAATGCCGTCCAATCACCACCACGACCTGCTTCCTTCTCGCGGTCGAAGCTGTAGCGTCTCCTTCCGATCTTCAACTCGCGTTCCGTCTCCATTTCCGTCGACGGCATCAACGTTTCCGACCAATTGTGTGAATCGGGCCAGCGAGATGGGATGCATTCTTCGACCTCCTTTCGCGCACCTAAGAAACACTCTCAATCGACTCTTGTTGTCTCGACGCGCTCAGCTCGAGCTATGCTAGCATACCGTATTGGGAGTAAGCGAATGGGGGCTCGGTATCAGCCAAACGAAGCCAGGACGACGATGCACAGGCTTTCTTAAACCCCATGTGGGATCAGAGGGTCGGCCGCGGGGAGTGCGTAGTGCAGATCGGGGAATCTCGTGATGGCGAGTGACGGGGTTCGGGGTGAATGACGGTCTTGCAATCGTCTACACGTCAAAGGTCACTGTGCTCGGCCGCTCACGTTGGGGAGCTTCGGCTCTGGCCCAAGAGGAGTTCCCCTGCTCCTCATGGTGACTCTCGAAACCTTCTTTCCTTACCATCGACAGCAAGCTTACGCCGCTACCCGCCTGCCTCAAGCTCCTATTCAACAAAGTAGCCGCGTCTTGCTTCGACATCATCCTTCTACTTCCTGAAAGTTCACTACGGGTATTGGCTCCTTCCCACCTCACACAAAGGACCGTGTCATCGTGGTCACGTCGACTTCTACCCCTTCAAGACGTCTGCGACAATTTCTACCCTTCTACACGACCCGGCCAAAACAAATATCCAGCTCGTAACCTCGCCCCACCGAGCGCTCGACGTGACTGGGTTCGGCACGAATGACTTCATTGGATTGGGAACGTGTAGACGTCTCGTTAGAACGGGTGGTTCCCAAGCATATATAGCTCCTGCTCCCCTCTCCGCCGGGATGTTGCACCATATCCTGATGCCTGGACACGCAGCGCCACCCTGCAAACTCTTCGCCCCAGTGTTCGTCTCTCTCAGGGATCCAGGTCAGAGCGTGTATACGACACTACCGCAAGCTCAATCACCAGGCTGGCCACTTCGTGCAGAACCCTTGCAGGAATGGTTCCCGGTAGAGGGAGGTTTGAAGTGATCGCCAGGTTGACTATTTTCGGGAGTGAGGACGCTCCGATAAGCCGCGGTGGCTGGAGGGCTTTCTGGGAGCGGGCGAGAAGAGGGCTGGATGACTAAGCAAACCAGATTCTAGGCTCGTGTAATAGAAATATTTGCACTCTTCGAGGTTGTATTGGACACGAGCTGAGATGGTGTACCAGACTCTGGGGTCATCCAATTGGAAAGGACTCTTCCGGCGGGTTGGCGGTGGCGCATCAGTCGCAGTTGAACAATGCCGTGCCTGATCGCCATTCGCCAAACTTCGGCAAGCAACTTGACCCCACTCTTCGCTTGACTTAGGTTCACACGTAAGCCCCTGCTCCGGAGGCGGAGCACCTTCGCTAGGGAGCTCGCGCCGGAGCTAAGGGGCTTACATCCGTGAGCCTACGCTTGACTAGCACTCTTTGGAGTGTCCAACCTTTCCCCTTGATCAAGCCGCTGCTTTGGTAGGAAATGATGGTAAGCTGCATTTTCTCTGGTACCCGATCATTCTCTTACGTGGAGTAGAGCCGAGTTTGTGGGCCGGTGAACCTCTAGGCAACGATTTCAATACGAACCGACCTCCACTCCGCTCGAAGACCCAATTCGCAATGACCCAATTCGCTCCTCCAAGTCGCACCACTCTCCGGTTCACTTCTTCGCAAAGGAAAGGCAATGTTGTCGCTAGAGTGAAGCATATCGGCTCGGCCAACGACTAGACTCCATCTATACGACTTTGCCTCCACCACCAGGTTTGCACCCTCCCTCCCTTCCCCCCCCCCCGCGACCCCGTTCAGACATGGAATGACACTTTACCGGCCTAAGGACCCCAAGACTTCCTCCTCATAGTCTTACAGCACTCCCGGCACTCAACCTTCAAGGACATCGGATCGGAGGACGCTAAGTCGCTAAGATAGCAGAAACCCACGTCCAAGCGGAACGATGTTAAAGACATCTCGCAGCAGGCAGGCAGTCGCGGAGAAGCAACTTTGGACTCCCAGACACCACACTTTCAGAATGTGGTTTCGTTCGGTTAGTATGACTCTGTGTCCTCCACTCCCTTGCAAAACAGAGACTGAACTCACTGACGTCCTTCCACCATCCCTGAACTCACTGACGTCCTTCCACCATCCCAGAATCTCAATAAAGGAACCCATTTACCGAGCTTCTAGATACCACTATATACCCCCACTACTTCTACCTTCGAGTCCTTCGCCGTCGAAATCGTGGCGCCGGCTACCTTATTCGCCTTGCGGACTGCACTGGTGGTTCCTCTCCGGTGCACCAGCTACCTTACAGCCGTTTTCAGAACACCTGGCCATTCCCACATTCTACGCGTCTGAGCTACCCAGCAGCATTTGGCCCATTTCTTCACCATTTGTCCACCTTTTTTCGTCATTCAAACTAAGCTGAGCTCAGATATGATATAGCGAGGGCATGGTGTAGTTATCTTTGTCTCAGAGTATATTTTGAGCTCTCCTCGGAAACTTGCCCTTCCCTAACCGCATTTTGTCACTTTCCGAGTCATAGCTATGCCAATCCACCAAAGCTCTCGCCAGGCTCTCTATATTAGCATTAAAGAGGGAATAGGGTGAGTAAGAAGCGACCGGAGGCCGTGCTAGCCTAAATCTAGCTCTTTTGCTTTCATGTACAAATGTTTAGCACCCCAGAACACCACTAGTTTGTGAGAAAGAATCATATAATGTATATAGGGCACTAAACTATAGTTATTGAGAGACATATGCCTGCTCTGGGAGCACATGCTTGATCCGGTGTTCTGAAATCCTCAAAATGCGTACCAGGAGGGCAAATCCAGCGATAATCTCTAAAACATGCTATAGGTCCCACAAAGACGCTCCATGCCCTCAAGGCTGCTTACAAAAGTACATACCATTTGGCCGGAAGTGAATTGGTGGAGAAACGAGCGAGAAATGATCCAAATGCGATCCGTCATTTAGACGCGTAGAATGTGGGAATGGCCAGGTGTTCTGAAAACAGCTGTAACTCCTCCGACTCTCAACCCACCCGCCACCTAGATTGGATCCGTCTCCCGAGTTAATTTGGCCGTACGACAAGCACCTTCTACTTGACCTTAGGGTCTTAGCGAAGTCGATCGACATATGCCCTTCCAGCGAATGTTAGGAGGAAACAAACTTCCCCCTTCGTGCCAATCAAAGACGATGGTCGGACCGCGGCGCATGCATATACCCTCCCTCTGGGGACTTTACCATCTTGGTCGCTAAAGGAGGCTTTCCGGAACAGATGGGCGTGCCTTACGAGGACGGGAGAGGAGATATGCCGTGGGTCGTCCAGAGCTTACATCGTATAAAGGGCTTGGATCAAGATTCAACATGCCTCAAGATGGGAGCGAAGGAGTGAATATATATGGGGTGATATAACCTGTGTATCTCAATTGGATGTATGGTATGGAACAGGGGCTGTGTATTCTATAGTGTGGTAGAAAGAGGAACCACGAGGAAAAACAATAGTGGTCCCATTGAGCTGGTCGAATGTAGAGCTGAACGCTTTTGGAGTAGTTTCCGGTAATTGAAGTCCAAGCTTCGCGCGGACACATACATTACATGATATCATACAATCGTGTGTTGTCCTCTTCCAGAAAGTACCTTGTTCGACCTCGAGCCACGACTCATCCCCTGACTCGTCTTGAGCGGATTGGTCAGGCAGGAGACATCACGAAGTGATACCTGCCCGTCTTAATGAAGGGTCTTCATTATATGTAGGTACATTGTCTTTCGTTCTCATTGCGCATCCTGTTTAATGCATATATCTCATCGAAGAAATTAGAGGGATGTGAGCGCGATTTTGTGGGTCGAAGTCGGCCCATGGTTAAATGAAGCTTGGACCCTTTGGACCCTCGCTCAAGTCCGCCAAGAGAAACGGTCGATAACACAATCTCAAGCAATGAACACTGTATACTGTGCAACTCCACCGGTCGCGCGTCGGCTGCAGCTTCATCCCGGACACGTGGGATCCACTCGGCATTCGGATCCAGCCTGAACAAACACGTTTAGCAGGCGCGAATGACGGCGGTGTCATTCATCCACCACATCCCTCTCGTCATCCTCCCCTGTATCTTGTCAATTGATCAATTTACTGCAAGAGATTCGTCTAAGCGTCACTAGTGTCGAGAAGAGGTGCGACGAATGATAATCTGGGCATCCTGCCGCAAGCGCTGGGGTGACAAGCTGTCGGACTCACTAACCCCTTACGGACCGTGCTTCATTCGTAATAGCAGCCAATAACCAAACAACCCACAAGAAATTGAGATACAGCTCCATTTGTCGGCGTCATGCATTCGCGGTCGTTTCCTCAGTCCAACCGACCGTTGACAGCCATAGCCAAAGAAGCGGAGCTCCCAGGGAGCCTTGAAGTCCCTGATCACCCAGAAATCTCCGCCGGATATGCCGACATTTATCATGGTCTCTGGAAAAGCCCGGACGGTCGGCAAGTCGAAGTCGCAATCAAAGAATTCAAGCGACTCGTCCCCAAGACCAGACAAAGCGACCCGAACGCACTCAAACAAAAGGCAGACCGAGTTAGTACTCTGAACGTCCTGATAAATTCGATCATATTATAAATTTGGTATTGGCATAGCGTATAAGACGTGAGGTCGTCGTTTGGGAGAAGATAGATCATCCGAACGTTCATTCATTCCTTGGCTACCGCTCGGAACCCCAGCCTCGGCTCGTAAGCGCTTGGTGCCGCCATGGGAATCTGAAAGACTACGTGGCTGAGAATATTAGTCTCTCCCGAGTCGATAAGCTCCGACTGGTGCGTCCATCCGGGGATCGCTCTATATGCGGGCAACCGCGTTGACGTCGCGCCCGCAGATTTATCAGGCGGCTTGCGGGCTTGAACACCTCCATTCCCTCACTCCCCCGATCTGCCACGGTGACATCAAGCCGCAAAACGTGCTTATTACCGACGTATTGGAAGCCGCGCTTACCGACTTTGGCCTGAGTCGGGTTCTGCACGATATCGGCGAATCTAGCGAGCCTTCGACCAGCGGAACGATCAGAGGAACGCTTCCTTACATGGCTGTCGAGCTTCTCAGCGGCGAGGCTCGACCAACCGTTGCAAGCGACGTTTATGCTTTTGGGGGCCTTATCTTAGCTGTGAGTACATGGGCTGAAACCGGAAGGCGTGGTGAGCTGAAAGACGGAGCTAGGTAATGAGCGGAAAACCTCCATTTTGGGGTCTCCACGAGACGGCAATTATGTTCCGCGTGATGCAGCACGAGCTTCCAAAACCGGAAGACCACCAGAATATACCACCTCCTGATCCTCTCTGGAGTCTAATGGAGCGTTGTTGGAATAAGACTGCTGCCTTACGTCCTAATATCCGGGACGTTCTGTTCGAGGTAAGACGCAATGCACAACCTGCGCGGTACCATATTGAGCATAGCGCTGAGCTCATTAGCTCTGGCGATACATTAACCCTGAGGAATTCAATCCCTGGTCACCACGGCCTCGTCCGTTAGTTCACGACAGCGACCATAGCGAATCCTCGGACATGGTACTAGACGTAAGCCGTTTTCCTGCCCTTCCATCTGACTCCACCATCGCCTAAGCTGTCGTGAGCTAGGCTCCATTTGTCGTACCCCGAGTAGGAATTCCGACTTCGTCCCCTCCGTTTGTCGAATTTGTGTTGGGAGAAACGCAGAATTCAATCGTAGGAGAAGGGCTGCTCGCTGCCCGGAGGATATTCAAGAGCTCTCGGGTGCACGCAAAAGGGATATCTTGCATTGGAAGATATATTGAAGCTACCGCGGAAATAGGGTTAACGTTAGCGGACATAGTTCAGGTATGTAGAATCGATCGAGGTTCTTAGGCCGTTTTGCCGTTGACATCATCTTGAGTAGACAAGTATTAGCAAAGCCACGGTCAAGAGTCTCGGATCCAAAATGTGGAATCTAGCCGTCTTCCTTGAAAATCTGCACAAACAATCTAACAATCGTCAAGAAGGGTGGATCTTCGTCTGCATCACCAAGATCCTCAGGTATTCCGGGCTGCTCCGACCTCGTGACAGTATTGGCATGCTAATACCACTTTAAGGGACCTTCGACTTGTGCGTGACGAGATCAAGAGCTTGCATTCCTTAGACATCTTCCAGAATGCATCACCTGGAAAGGCTGAAGATGACATGAGATGGTGCCAGGAGGCGGCCCGAAAAGCCTTTGAAGAAACTCAAGTCAGTAAAAGGCCTTCGCCCATTGGATCTCATCGCTAACTTACGTTAATACTAGTTGCTTCTCAATCTGAATGCCGCCAGCCTCATATCCGAGTTGGGTGGGTCCTTTACATCCGATGATAATGTTTCCTCTAACCCACCTCCGGTCAGAGAACGTCGAACTACAAAAACAGCACCGTCGACTTCTGGACCGCCTGGGAGATGGAAAGTATGGAGCACAAGGGAATACTATCGAGGATGTGGTCTGCCTACCAGGAACAAGGGTGGAGACGTTGCGACACGTCGATAATTGGGTCAGGGATACAACCAATCCTGACAGGGTGCTATGGATCCGTGGGATGGCAGGGCGAGGGAAGTCAACTATCGCTTCAACAGTGATCCAAAACTGGAAACGCCGAGCTTCGTGTGCCATATTCCATTTCCGCCGAGGCCACAGCGCTCTGAGCACACGTGTCGTGTGCGCTCTTGCAAGGCAGCTGGGAAGCAGTCTCGTCCCGGAGGTTAGGAACGCAGTCCTCGAGATAATACAAGAGAACGAGGATATTGCGGACCAACGACTTGAGGAGCAGTTCGAAACCCTTTTCGCAGCCCCTCTTGCCAAACTCAATCACCAACTACACCCCATCCTCATTATCATTGACGCCCTCGATGAATGCCATGATCCAACGGCTGCTGTTGAGTTCGTTCGGCTCATCGATCGGCACTCTTCGACATTCCCCACCAATGTCAAATTCTTGCTGACGTGTCGTCCCGAAGCCCCACTCCTTCGTACTCTCGAGCCAAGGCAATGGTATTCACTAGACCTGGACACCGTTTCCGGTGTGACTCAGGACCTAGAACGATTCATTCGACGAGCTTGTAACGAGATTAAGTCCTCGGATCACTCGATTCCGAGAAACTGGCCACCATCCGAAGATATCGGGCGCCTAGTGGAGATGTCTCAAGGTCTATTTCAGTGGGCGCGCACTGCCATTACATATGTCAGTAAGGGGTCCCCCGTAGATCGCCTGAGTGATTTACTGAAGCGATCTTCGATCGTGGGAGGGCTCGATGACTTGTACCACGAAATCCTTTCCAAAGCCTTCGATGACCTGGTATCAGACCCCTTAAGGCGGGATATTTTGTGCCTGGTGCTGGGAACCCTCGTGGTAGCGCCGTACCCGGTCTCCCTAGAGGTCATTGCCACTCTGCACGGCAATCATGAAATCTTCAGTCAGACATATCAAGAGAACATCCCTGTGTTTCTGCGTACAGACACTCTTGCGGACCTCAACTCGATTTTGTTCATTCCCGCATCTCTCTTCGAACCGGTGTGCCTCATGCACACTTCCATTCACGATCTCCTAGTGAGCCAGCAGCGATGCGGGCAGCAACCTTACTTTATTGATGTCGTTCGGTACCACCAGAAACTTGCCGGACTTTGCTTTGAGATAATGGGTGCAAATCTGCGGGAGAACATATGTAACATGTCGGACGTTTCGAGACCAGCCTCTGAATCTCAGGACGTTGTGCAACAGAAAGTGTCAAAGGGTCTCCAATATTGTTGCCGAACGTGGTCCATCCATCTGACGGAGGGCGTCAGGCCGTCAGAACCAGGCAAAAATGGTACCCCTGACAAGCTGGTTTTCCTTGAGTCATTCAGCAAATCGAGGATCATGTACTGGCTCGAAGTAATGAGCTTGGTCGGAGCTACCACAGAAGCGATTACCGCGGCTAAGCGGGTGTATCAATGGCTTTTGGTAAGTTGAAGACGTAGGCTCTAGCTCTGACCGTCGTCGCATTTACTAAACCAATCTTCAAAGGAGCAATCACGGGTACCCACGCCTAGTTCGCTTGCGGTCTTGTGGGACGATGTCTGGCGGTTGATAACCACGTCTTTTGAGCCCATCTCATTTGGACCACTGCAGATTTACATTTCAGCACTCCCACATTGCCCCAAGGGGACTGAGATATGGAGTCGGTACGGAAGGCATGCTAGAATTCAAATGCTACACGGTCACCGGATGTTAGGCTGGCCGTCAAACCTTTGGATCCGATCTGCAGATGGAGGGGTGGCAACAGTTGCATTCTCACCAGATGGCAGGGTTGTAGCATTTGGATCTAAGAACAATACAGTTTGGCTCCTGAATGCCCACACCGGAGCGGCAGTAGGCGAACCGCTCACTGGTCATAGTAGCGCGGTTCGGGCTGTTAGCTTCTCGCCGGACGGCGGCGTTCTGGCATCGGCATCCGCTGATGGCACCGTTCGACGTTGGAATAGCCAAACCGGTGCAGCGTTGGGCGAACCGCTCTCAGGTCACGATAGCAGGCTTTGGTGCGTTTGCTTCTCCCCAAGTGGCAAACTTTTGGCATCCGGATCGGCTGACAAGACCGTTCGACTCTGGAATGCCGAGACCGGAGCAACGGTGGGTGAGCCGCTCAAAGGTCATCGTGGCGAGGTCATTTCTGTTTGCTTCTCACCGAACGGGAAGCTCCTCGCATCCGGATCTTCAGACGATTCGATTCGACTCTGGGATCCTCAGACCGGAGCAGCGTTAGGTGAACCACTCACTGGTCACTACGATTTGGTTCGCTCAGTTCGCTTCAGCCCCGACGGCAGCCTTCTAGCATCGGGATCTGATGACGAAACAATTTGTCTCTGGGCCATCGAGACGAGAACCCAGGTCGGTGAACAACTCACCGGTCACAATGGCGGAGTCAATTCAGTTTGCTTCTCGCCCGATGGGAAGCTTCTGGCATCCGGGTCCGATGACAAGACGATTCGACTCTGGGATACCCAGACCGGGGTAGCGTTGGGTGAACCACTTGCAGGTCACAATGATAGGGTTTGGTCTGTTTGCTTCTCTCCAGATGGCAAGCTCCTCGCATCCGGATCCGAAGATGAGACAGTTCGACTCTGGGATCCTCAGGCCGGAGCGGCGGTGGCCGGGTCCCTCATCACTCACAGTGCCAAGGTCAACTCCGTCCGCTTCTCGCCCGATGGGAAGCGTGTAGCATCCGGATACGATGACCATTCAATTCGACTCTGGGATCCTCAGACCGGGGCGGCAGTGGGTGAACCGCTCACAGGTCACAGCGGCGAGGTTAACTCCGTTTGCTTCTCGCCCGATGGCAAGCTTCTGGCATCCGGATCCGATGACAGGACAATTCGACTCTGGGATGCTCAGACCGGCGTCGCGGTGGGTGAGCCACTCAGAGGTCACTGGGGCTCGGTTAGGTCCGTTTGCTTCTCACCAGATGGCAAGTATCTTGCATCCGGATCCTATGACAAGACGGTTCGACTCTGGGATGTGCAAACGGGAGTGCAGGTGGGCAAACCTCTCGAAGGTCACTGGGGCACGGTTCGGTCCGTTTGCTTCTCGCCCAACAGCAAGTATCTCGCATCCGGATCCCACGACAGGACGATTCGACTCTGGGATCCTCAGACCAGAGTTGCAGTAGGTGAACCACTTTTGGGACACAGTGACTGGGTCATGTCCGTATCCTTCTCATCAGATGGAACGCTTCTCCTGGCTCGATGTGACGACGACAGTCTCGCCACTTGGGATGTCACCACCCGTCAAAGATGTGACACGTCTCGCAGCCACCCGTCCGACGCAAATCCACGCTTTCAAGATCATTGGATCGCATTCGGCTCCTCCCGCTTCCTTTGGCTTCCTCCACAATACTGGGACATGAGGGCGCATGAGTGGGCCCTACGCGACGGGAGGCTTGTTGCTTGGCCAAATGGGTCCCTGTCCATTCTTGACGTTTCTCAGGTTCTCGGAACTCTGACTTATCAGTTCTGATAAGGTGAGCTGTTCACCCTAAACACAAGTGTTGCACTTTTTCACCCGATGGCTTCTTGATACGTGATATGGGCGCCAGAATTTCACCTCCGTAATCAGGCAAGAGATATTCTGTAGCGTGGCAGTCAATGTATATCGTTACTACCATGTCACTCCCGACCAATTTTGACAGCTCGAGTGCCCTAAAATCTTCTCCCCCAGGTCCTAGTCTCAGTCTATCTTCGCTTGCATGAACACACAGCGAAATGCTCACGGGTGTGGTCAAACCTCTAGCTCAATAATTTCATCTATGATTTGGTCATAAACCTAAACAAACTTAGGTTCACCGTTCCGTCATACAGGCACTCACTGTGTTGGCGGATGGCTCCCTCTACTCGTAACTAACAGCGTAAGCTCACTTTGCCCAGACAATAGCATATTCAAGCGTAGCTCAAGCGCCTACGTGTACTTCCAACTTTCCCTCACATTTTCCGAGCGATGTTGCACCAATGGTTGGTAAGCGATCCCATCCGGCTGCTACCTGATAGATTTACCCCTCGAAATCGTTTGCCAATCATCTTGTCCAGTGAACGCTGCACCATTTACTCGACCCTTAGACCAGACCATAGCAGATAAGATGCGGAAAGAAAAGCGGCTCCTATTCTACTCCACGCTAACACTAACTGACTCTCATATATGTACGTCGGCTAACGTTACGGTAATCTCGGGACTTGAGACCCCTTTCTCTCGAGACCGGTTAAATTATAAGCCCAACTTCGAAATGGGCAGGTCAAACAGCTGTAACCTGTATTCGACGACGGTAAGATAAGTTTGCAGTTATTAATCTAGGATACGGACCTGGAGTCGAGTGAGCCGAAGCGTGGTGGGGGCGAGGTTCCGGAGCTGAGAGGCGTGCTGTCCGAACATCCGGAAGTGGGAAGGCGTGGAGGTCCGGTGAATATTCATACAGGGGTGTGGGGCCTAGAGGTCGATTCAGTTGTCCGGTTGGAGGCGTGAGGCGCACCTGAGCGACGTGCATTGCTGAGGGCTAGCATCCGCAGTTGAGGATGTCTGGTCAGTCCCTTTGACCCGGACAAGGAGAACCAAAAACACTTCCAAATCCAACCATGCTCCACAAAGGGCGATCATAAAGCAAGCCACGGCAGCAAAGGACAAGACCGGGCTCGCGCAGTGAATGGGGAAAGAGAGAGAAGCAGGGTGTCAGTGACATCATCACCCGAAGGACCTTCTTGTGACAATGTACCACGTTCAAAGCAATTGCCCTATGCAACACTTGGCGATCTCAGAGACAACAAAAAGGAAAGCGGAAAATGCCCAATCCCCGGTATACCACGTCTTTGGAAGGCATGTGATGTGATATTGACATCGCGGCACCGTCAACCGGAGGCATCCGAACTCCGCCGTTGTATGCGCTTGGGTATGCTCAACCTCTCAGCCATTCACCGGACCGCAACTCACCGAAGGGAAGAAAGTCAACTTGCTTGTCCCTCGGTCGGTGATCGCTTCCTTGAGCTGTCTGTCAGGGGTTGGAGTGCATACAAAAGGTTGAATAAAGAGAAGGTGAACTATCGGCATGTAGAGAAGTTTGTCAAGCGAACAAGGACTCCTCGCTCTGCTGCACATTCCCTCTCTTCGTCGAGCCGCTCATTATAATGCACGCGCCTGGGTTACGCTTATAATGTCTCCTGCTACCATCTCCCGATAGTCCGCTGCCAAGGTCACGGCTTCTACCACTCCTTGCAGACCGACCAAGGTTCTCTCTCAGGTCCCTCCGTCCCGCGACAAATTGCAAACTCGGCCAAGCACTCGTCAAGTCTCCTTCCGCACTCACCTCTCCCTGTCGCGGCGTCGCCATGAATCTTTCACTCGTGAAACAACAAAGGTGATGTTAAGATACTCTCGTCTCTTGCTAGGAGGTCTTCGCTGACGCGCAGTATTGGTTGGTATATAGGCCTGTGTACCTCCCAGACGACAGTTTGAATATGGACCGACGGACCGTGTATCGATCCCGTCGACCTAATACGCTTCTATGGACGGCCTCGCTGTCTCGTTCACCTCGTTCAACTATACAAGATAGCACTCTTTGTGGAATAGAGCGTATCTAGGTGGCAACTTCCTAACCCCCATTCTGGGGCGACCTCAATCAATCAGGACGCTCCTCCCTTCCTCAACACCGCATTCCACCCGGCGACTGCGAACGCTCAACTCGAACAACAAACCGTTACCATCCGCCTCGTATGCTCTCGGAGCTCCAATAACTCGATCGTCAAACGGCTGCGTCGAGATCTTTCCGTCGGCTGTGATCCTTCAAAACTGGCCAGACGAACTTGTCTAGAGGCGAACAGCCGACGCTGCGGACATCTCGCGCCAAGACATCGAGGTAGCAACAAAGACCTGATAGAAAGGATACTTCAATGGTTTCAAGTGGTTCAAATAGTCAACTATTCAGCCGGTGTTCGCCTGGTCGTCGACTTTTCGCGGACCGATTGTGTCTAAGCTGACGACATGTCTCGTCAGGACGGAACCGCCCGACCTGCCTTTCGACATACCTTCGGATCACCACCACGACCTTCGACCTGTCGGTAGCCGAAGCTGAAGCATCTTCTCCAGACTTCCTCGCGTTCCATCCCGATGGGTCGACGACCCTGACGTCTCCGACCATCTGTGTGGTTCGAGCTGGCGAGATGGGATGCATCCTACCACCTCATATCGTCCACCCAAGAACCACACTTCAACCGACTCTCGAGTCTCCACGGGCTCGGTTCGAGCTATGGAGGCAAACAATATTGGAGGGGAAGTGAATTGGGGGCTCGGTGTCCGCCAAGCAAAGTGGCCGGACTACGATGCATAGGCCTTCTTAAATCCCGTGTTGAATCGGAGGGTTGGTGGGGGGGAGGGCGTGAAGCAGGTCGGGGAATCTCGCGATGGTGAGTGAAGGGGAACGGAGTGAACGACGGTCTTGTAATCGTCTACGAAGTGAAGGGTCACTGTGCTAGGCCGCTCCGTCGCGGAGCTTCGGTTCTGGTGCCAGAGGAATTCCTTGTAGTGAGTTTCGAAGTTTTCCTCCATAACCGTCGACAACAAGCTTATGCCGCTACTCTTCGTATTCAGACTCGGTTATCTCAAGCTGCTTGTCCAACAAAGTCGCAGCATCTTCAAGCTTCGATACCCACCTCCCGTTTTCCTAACGCTCACCACCGGGATAGTGGATGTCTTTCCACCTCGCCCTCAGTAGCCCGTCACCGTGGTCAGGCCAACCTCTACCCCTTCAAGACAGTCCTCGACGATACAGAATCTACCTTCTACGCGAGCCCGCCAAACAATATCCACCGCGCAACCTCGTTCCACTGAGCGCTCGACGGGGCTGTCTTCGACTTGTGTGCTTCATTCGGGTGGAAACGTGTGGACGCCTCGTTGGAACAGGTGGTTCCCCGGCATAGCTTGCGCTACCCTCTCCGCGGCTACGTTGCAACATATCATGATGCTCTGGACACGAAGCGACACCCTGCAAACTCTTCGCCTCGCCATCCGTCTCTCTCAGGGGTCCACGTCAGAGGGTGTATACGACGCTACCGCAAGCTCAATCACCGAGACTTCATCGAAGCCAGCGCGTCGTGGGTCCACTTTTTAGTTCTGAACGGAAGACGCCTTGGGCGGTCAAAGACCATGAACGAGCGGGGAGTAACGGCATCAACCTGGGAGCTGGAGGGAGTTCGTCGGAGGGTGGCTGCAAGAATGGTGGTCCCCATATTGACGAAAGCGATCGTCCCGGTGGGTCAGTATTTTTGCTGGCACGCGGTGATGCTCAAGACACCATCAGCTCATTGCAATAATTTATTACTAGGTTGGAATAGTCTTCATGTCTGCAGGGACGAACGCAGGACGTCCTCGTGCCATGACCATTCTCGGGTGTAATAGCGCTTCAATCCAATGAAATAGTGAAATTCCGGCCATCTTTCCCATTGGTCGAATCTTAGCCCACGCTGCCGCGACCCAGGTCTAAACTCGCGAAGACGTACCACTAATCGTAGGTTTAGACTTGCTGAAAGGCTTCATGGTCGAATGCAGTTTGTCGAAAGGGGGCTGTGACTTGGCCTGGAAATTCGAAGCCATGTGCGCCTCGAGGCGGTGTGGGGCGCGCACAAAGAACTCCTGAGGTCTGATTCACCTACCACAATCTTGAGCGCGCTCTCCCTCTCAACGTCCCAGCTACTTTTCCATTGATTTGACCCATAATTGCGCATACGCAACCATCGTCATGAGAAGTGAATCGACGCCGACCGACGTGCAACCGCTTCCCGAACCACCCCCGATACCCGGACGAATTCCGCAAGCTCCTCCAGACGATGCCCAAGGCAAAATTTTTGATAGGAGAGTAGAGTCTTTGAAACAGGATATATCATCGATCCTCAAAGTAGGTTCACTTGCTCTCTGGTCTCTTCGTCGTCGCTAACCTAGGTTCAGAATACCGACTGGCCCACAGATTCGGAATCTGCTGCAGAAGAGTTGCTCAATGCTATCAATTCCTCGCCAGACATCTTCAACATAGCGAGACGTATGACACAAGAGGTTCAGATTCTCGTCGAGCGATGTATAGAGTGAGTACAGTGCGTCATGAATGAGACAGCTCGCTATAGTTTGCCTTGAGTAGAATTCTAGACGATGTTCGTATACGGCTAAAAGACGCGTCATCGAAATCAGAAATGAAAAGATGGAAGTTCCTTGAACGGGTCAGGTCGTTAGCTTCCAACCGTCCCAACAAATGCACGTTGCTGTTCCAGACCTGTCAAGATGATGTATCGAAGGTCATCAATTCTCTCAACGTACGCCCGTGAACCTTATTCTCGAGCTTGCGCCTCTCATCTAGCTTCTCAAAGGAACGCCTCGACTACGAGCGTGCAAATAGTAAGTGTGAGCTCAACGTTCAGTGGCTCACGCTAGACTAACCACTCCTCCTACTCAATTACTCAGAAGAGGGAGGCTTGGATCGCCTTGGACCGCCACCTCAAGCTCAGTTTCCACCCGTCGCTCAATCTCTAAGAATGGGCCCGCCCACAGGCACTTCACAACAGGGAGTCGCAGTGGACGACTCTGGCATCAACCCGCTCTCAGCTGAACAATCACAGTCAAATATTCCCCAAGACAGCAAAGAACATAGCCCAATAAGTGACGCGGCGCTCACCATAGCCAGAAAGACGTTTAAGAGCGTGGAGATCGCATCCGGTGCTATCCCCGTCGCTGGTAGCTACGTAGGAGCGGCCGCCAAGGTGGGATTGGCTTTTGTAGACATGCTCCAGGTATATTGCATCTTTTGGATACTATTTTATTTGAGCCCTCACCTGCGCGCCCCATTGCAGACGATGGACAGGAACCAGGACTTGGCCATCGACCTGGGGGATCACACGTCTAAGTTGACCAAGCTTTTGGAGAACTTTAAAAGGAAATCAAGCACGGATGAGCAGGACATCACTGGACAGATTAGGAGTTTACACGAGTATGTTGGGGGAGATTTATGGGGTGCGGCGTGCTGACATGCTCCCTCAGGGAGCTTGGACGAGTTAAACAGAAAGTCGAGGAATGGAGCTCGCTGGGCCGATTCACAAAAGCATTTTCGGCTCGTGACCACGCGGAATCGTTGAAGGACTACCAGGGGATAATTCAAACAGCGCGAGAAGAGATGCAGGTGAGTGGAAGATCGTTCCTCACGACAGTATTAATATTGGCTAAGCGACCGGCAACAAGCTCCTTGTGAGCATCGATAGTCGAAATATTGTAGTCGAACTCGGTGAGGAGGCATAATTTTATGATAGTGCACCGTAATAACCCTCCGCTACAGAAAATATTGATTTACGGAAAGAACGACGCCGTGCGAGAGAACGAGGGCATTGCCGAACCGGGCCGACGGCTTGATGAGCAATTCGAGACCCTCTTCGTGGCCCCGTTTGAAAGGCTGAAGAACCATCCCCACCCCATTCTCATTGTTGTCGACGCTCTGGACGAATGCGATAATCCCAAGGATGCGGCGGACTTCGTCCGACTTATCCATAAACACTCGTCATCGTTGCCCCCTAATGTCAAATTCCTGTTAACGTGTCGACCCGAGGATCCTATCCGCCGGCATCTTGAATCCAAGCGATGGCGCAAAGAGGACTTGGATTCCGCACCCGAAGTAAACAATGACATAGCGCGATTTATCCAACACGCTTGCGCCCAGATCAGGGATGACCAGGATCTCGCAGCAGATTGGCCTTCATCCGGAGATATCGAGCAGCTAGTTCAAATGTCTCAAGGTCTGTTTCAATGGGCACGCACCGCTGTCACATACATTGGCAATGGTTCACCTACGGACAGGTTGCGGGCGTTGCTGAAACGTCCGTCGACGTGGAGCGGACTAGACGATCTGTACCACCAAATCCTCTCCAAAGCATTCGATAGCCTGAGGTTAGACCCTAGCAGACAAGATATTCTGAACCGGGTGCTGGGGACCCTTGTGGTGGCGGAGCATCCGGTTTCGCTACAAGTGATCGCCACCCTGTACGAGAAGCATGAAATCTTCGATGGAGCTAATCGAGAGAACATAACCCAGTTTCTACGGAGAGACGTTCTCGCGGACCTCAACTCCCTTCTGTTTGTACCCGAGTCACCCGCTGAACCAATGCGGCTGATGCACACCTCCATTCAAGATCTACTATCCAGCGAGCTGCGATGCAAGCAGAGACCCTTTTACGTCGATCCTGCTCGGCACCACCAGCAATTAGCCATTGAATGCTTCAGAA
>WSTX01002717.1:0-24454 GCA_019633405.1 Tulasnella sp. 408 | reverse complement strand
CCGCAAATAATTCTCGCTCGTCGGAGCACCTACTTCAGTATTCGGATCCTTGCCGATGGCTTCCAGTACTTTTAAGGTCAGGCCCGGCGCCAAGGTCTCGACCGGGATCAGGACACCCAAATCCACGTGTGAGCTGGTCAAGTCGGATGAGGGGTACCAGTCCACAGTCCTTCGTTTCGAGTCCCAGAAACCATTGACGGCTCGAGCAAGCTCCGCCGCCATGGTATCTAGTTTTGCAATGGTCTCCTCGTTCGACAACGACGACCACTCCTCTTCGTTGACTTGATCTGCTGGTAAGCCATTACGTATGTTGTGAAGTTTGACTAGGTATTGCCGACGTCCTTGAATCGCGAATTGTAGAGCATATGGCCTGAGAGAGTCATACTCCTCTTTAGGGATACTATCTGTGTCCGCTTCTAGCAATGCTGCAACGGGAGCTAACGCGAGAAATTCGTCGAAGATAGGGCAGGCTCCCCTCTCCGGTCTGTGGCCCGTCTCCCGGTTGTAGACGGCCCGAATTCCCGAGGCGACAGTCACAACGTTGTCCCACAGCCAGTTTAGTCCTCGAGATTTATTGGCCTTCTTGACCAGGATGGGCCCCAAGGTTCGACTGCTTTGATTCCTTTCGGTGGCATTGACTACTCTCCGTCGAACTCGTTCCCATTCTGTCCGGTAGCACAAGCGGAATACGTCAGAGATGGAACTCCCCATTGGTTATTTGTGATATCGCCGACCTTCTTCAGTGAGAGCCTCCGCTTTGTAAACCTCGTCATGCCATCGAGGGAAGTCAACTTCTTGGTAACCGAGTGCTGAAAGCTTTGCGAAGATCCTTGGATGGAAAGAGGAAGAGCAGGTCAGAAGCCTCCATTAATTTACCGCAGTTACGCCATATCTTACATAGCGCTTCGTTCCTCTTTCAGATTTCTATGCTGCACTGCCTTCACCGAGGAAGCGGCTCTCTGCCAATCCTTCATCGGCACGGCGGACTAGAGCATTGTCGTCAGCGTGTGTCACCAGCGTTACGGCAAATCTACTCAACCCTGATACGGTCGTCCGCATATTCTTTTAGTCGCGCTATCAGCCCAGTATTTGCTTGTTCAGGGTTGTCTGCAGTTTCCGAGAGCGACTTCCAGAGCTCATAAACTGCCGCTACGGTTGCTTTAAGATACAGGGGCTCGTCTTCACGCGATTGGGAGTAGAAGGGTGCCAAAGTGGTGCGATTCGAACTGACTACAAGGGCTCATAAGTCTAATCGTCGACCTTCTTGGGGCAAAGAACAACTAACCTGCGTACGATGAGAGATACTTCAAGAGTTCCGGCCGATAATCTGGATATAACTCGAGGACTGCGTTCTCAGAGATGATGCTGGCACGTCAGTTGTATTAGAGTCCTGGGATACTTTGTTGGTGAGGTATACGCACTTGGATTGGCGACATGTGTCGCAATACCGGACACGATGAAAATAGTCCATACGTGTGTTCTTTCTTTTCGTTTTACAAATCTTATTGTTAACAAGAAGTGTGAGCGCGGAAAGCCTGTGCCACGAGATAACCACAGGGCACGAACCATGCAAGACGTTTCGAGCATGACTTGGACGTAGTGGGACTTATGCATTCTTTGGGAGCACTCTGGTAGGGGAGGAACTGTCCGTTTGAAGGCTTGGTGCCATATTGGATCCGACTTCGCTGACGCAAGGAGGGACCAGAATGTCTTATCCGTCAAAGAGAGAGAACGCAGTTCAATGGCATCTAGAAATGAGCAGACCTGGAGGTCCGTAGAAAGTATACGTCAGCATACGAAACCAAATCTTGGGGCCTACTTACCTCGCCAAACAGCTCGACCGGAAGACTCAAAAGCCGTTTTAGCAAGTCGTTCCCGAAGAGCGGTTGTTCCGTCGTTCCCGCGCCGGAGCTTGTTATTCTTCGAATTTTCTGAGTCCGAGTAAAAACCATCGTGACGTTTTTGCAAAGTGTCGCCAAGAGGTCAGTTGAGGGTATATAAAGCCAGCTGGGCTCTCGGAGCCGACGGGGCTAGGTCACGAAGTGCTTCGAAATGACCGCACGTGAGATGAGACCCCGCCGCCGGCAAGGCCCTGACCGAGCGCGGCGGCATAGATTCCTCGTTCTGCATACCCCTCCCACATCGCAAACCAATACAACTTACGAGATCTGAGACCCGACGACCCGTTGTCTCAGTACGGTGATGCAGTCCAGACGTCGACACTGTCCCCCTAGAATGCCCCCGCAGCCCGAACTGCCGGTGGAACGGTATTAGCAGATGATTTGAATATAAGCAGCTATTTTCACAGGCTCTCCAACGTTGCTGACCTTCAAGAGTCCTATCAAAAGTCAACGTTCCTTATGGTCTTGGTCACTGCACCCAGCAGCCACCCGTCCTAGACGCACGAATAATTTATGTTGTATTGCAAAGGTATTGTCACGCGGCATCTCGTATTACAAAGAAAGAAATTGCACGTCAAAGACGCAAGGGTTTGCCGGGGCACTGTCCCGGCTCGGATAAAACACTGCTGTATCCTCTTCAACGTTGGCGACTTTACAGTGGCTAAGCCGGACAAATGACATAAGGGTTGGGGTTCTTAGGCAGTCATAATAGTAGACTCACATATGCTCGATGTGAACTTTCAGAGCAGCAAAGTACATTGGCTGGGAATACATTAAACGCGTAAGTGGCTTGGCACGACGCGGGTCCGACAACGAATTCCGAGCCTACCTGAGGGGAAAAACCTTCGGGACACAGACGACATATGCGGCGTATCCGTCGCTCGGGAACCTTGTTGGTGGACCTCCTTGATCGGGTGGTGAAATCCTCGCCATCATAATCTTCAGGGTCGTTGCCGTAAGCCGCTTCTAACTGGTTTTGCAGTTTCGTGACCCGCGCTTTATCGCGCGAGTTGTCTGATGCTATGAGATCTCCTTCTGCATTCCAGTCGTGGTCGTTGAAAATGGTGGCGTAAGGCGGTGGATCATTTGAACCCGAAGATGCGATGAATGCCTTCTCCCTCGCATCGGACGCTTTATCGAACCAAACTTTGTTTTCTAAGAAGTGTGAAACCTAGTTTGAGAATCAAGTCGTTAGTGATAGCGGTATAGTTAGTCATAGACTGTTTGCTCTTACCATTTCTGTGAATGAGAGGTGCGGAGCAACTCTGTCATCACATCGAGCACAGCGGTACAGCACTGGCTTTCGGCCCCAATCCCCGCTCGTCACAGCACCTGCTTCGGCATTCGGCTCCTTGCCGATGGCTTCCAGCACTTTTGAGATCATGCCCGGCGCGAGCACCTCGGCCGGGGCCAGAACACCCAAATCCACGTTGGGACCGCTCATGCGAGCTGAGGGGTACCAGTCCACGGTCTTTCGTGTCGGGTCCCAGAAGCCGTTCACGGCGTGGACAAGCTCCGCTGCAATGTTATCCAGTCTTGCAATGGTCTCGTTATCTGATAACGTCGACCAGTCTTCGTCGTTGAGCTCGTCCAGCGGTAGGCCGTCGCGTATGTTGCGAAGATTGACTAGGTACCGCCGACGTCCTTGAATCGCAAATTGGAGGGCGTCCGGCCGAATAGAGTCTAGCTCTTCTTCGGGAATACCATCGGTGTCCGCTTCCAGCAGGGCTGCGACGGGAGCTAGATCGAGAAACTCTTTGAGAATAGGGCAGGCTCCCCTCTCCGCTGTGAAGACCGCCCGGGTTCCTGAAGCGACGGCCACCGCGTTGTTCCATAGTAACGTTAAATCTCTCGACCTTCGATTCTTCCTCATCCGAGTTTCGTTCAAGATTCTCCTGGTTTTGTTCGCTTCGGCGGCTTCGACTACAATGGGTCGAATTCGTTCCCATTCTGTCGGGTGTAAAAAGAAATTGTAGTAGATTCGGACATCCCAACTCCCCACCGGTTAACTATGAGGTCACCAACCTTCGTCAGTGAGAGCCTCCGATTTATAAACTTCAGAGTTCCATCGAGGAAAATCAACTTGAAGGTAACCAAGCTCGGATAGCTTTGTGAGGATCCTTGGATGAAGCGAGGTCAAGTAAGTGAGGGCCCTCCGTCCTTTGTCGGAAGCACGGTATAGCTTACATAGCACTTCGCTCATTCCTCAACCTTGTGAGCTCTGCCGCCCTCAATTGGGATGCGGCGTTCTGCCAATCCCTCATCTTCATTCCGGACTACGCTAATTCCATTAGTGAGTGTAACAAAACTTTACTGTAGGAAAAGACTCAACCCTGATACGGTCGTCTGCATATTTTTCTAGTCGTTCTATCAATCGCGTATTTGCTAGTTCAGGGCTGTCTGCGGTGTCTGAGAGCGACTTCCACCGCTCATAAACTCCCTCCACAGTTACTTTAAGATACTGGGGGTGATTTTCACGCCCGGTCCAATGAGTCATGGCTAAAGTGGTGCCATCCGAGCTAACTGCAAGGAGTTTAGAAGTCTAGTCATCAACCTCTATAGCGCGAAATCAACCAACCTGCGTCCGCAGAGAGATATTTCAAGAAATCACGAGGAAAATCTGGGTATAATTCGAGGACTGCGTTCTCGGATATGATGCTGATATGCCAATTATGTTAGAATGCCGGCAGAACACGCCTTTCGGTGAGGTATACACACTTGAATTGGCGACATGTGTTGCAATATCGGACACGATGAAAATAGTCCAAACTCATGGTCCATGATTTCGCTTGACAAATCTTTTTGTTAACATGAGCTGTGAGCGCGGAAAGCCTGTGCCACAAGATAACCACAGGGGCACGAACCATGCAACGTTCCACAAGCATGACTTGGGCATAGTAGGGCCCAGACATAGTTTCGGGACACTCTGGCATTGGAGGAACCGTTCGCTTGAATGCTTGACGCCAGATAGGATCCGACTTTTCTGACACCAGGACAGACCAAAATGTCTCATCCGTCAACGAGAGACTACGCAGTTCGATCGCATCTAGGAAGGAACAGATCTGAACGTCCGTGGAAAATATTTATCAGCACACGAAGCCAGATATTGGGGCCTACTTACTTCGCCAAACAGCTCAACTGGAAGACTCAAAAGCCGTTCTCGCAAACCTGGCTCGCTCGGACCACTCCCGACAGTCGGTTGTTCCGCCGGTCCTGCATCCGAGTTTGCTACTCTGACACGTCTCCTAACTTGCTGCCTCTTGCTTTTTCCGGCTTCTGTTGCTAATTTTACTATAACGCTTTGTCGGTTGAGAATGAAGACGTTCCGGTAAAAAAAAAGAAGACCCTGATCAGCTGACCAACCTGGAGGAGACATTTTCTGGCCTGCGGCATTCATGCTCGCACTTTGACCTTTCTGACCCCGAGTAGAAACCATTGTGGTGCGGTTGCAAAAAATGTTGTCAAGTTCAATCGACGTATATAAGGTCAACAGGACGCTCGGAGCCGAAAGGGGGGTGGCTGGCTAACAACTTACTTCCAAATGACCACATGCCCGTGGGACCCCGTCGGCAACAGCCCTGAGTGAGCGCGGTGCCACCAAATTCTCGCGGCATGAACTCCCCGTTTTGCACTCGGCGTTTATTTACAAACCAATACAACGTATGATACTTCAAGCTCATTATCCTAGTACAACACACTCGACCCAGAAATCGTCCACCTAGAATGCTTGACCAGCTTGGAGTGCCCGAGACCAAGCGGTCGCAGACGGCAAAGCAACCAGCGCGCGCGCTCGTGTATCGGCGGCTACCGCTTTGGCCAAGGTCTGCTTGACGTATGCCGACAAGTCGGGAACGTACTCCACTGGATCATAGCGTTTCGGCTGGGAGGCGGCCAACTTGGAGAACGATGCCTGGTACCCTGCGGTCGCCTCTTCGTAATCAATTGCCGTCAGGATAGCCTCGGGGTCTTCGGCTTGGTCTTGAGCTACCGCATCGGATTTGCTGACGAGCTGTTCAAGTGCCACGAAAGCGGGTTGCCTAGAACGCAAAACCATGCTCTCAGCGGGAGCTCAGGTAGGCAGAATCTATCAATCAAACGCACCATAGCGGGGCACTTGAAAGCATCAGTTGGCTTTCGGTAAGTAGTCGGGTAAGGCCGACAGCCACGGTCTTTCGATCCAAAGGTCTCATCTTGGGGACTTCGGGTAGAACGACGTTCCCAAACAACCCATTCCAAATGCTGACATAATAAAATCATAGAACTGTGAGCAAGTGGGGAAGACGCGCAAAAAGTCGACAGCCACTCACCCCGTCTGGATCCTTTCCACGGCCCCGATAAGGGTATCCGGTCCCAAACCATCGATCGGCAACGCCATAGTAAAGAAGAACCAGTATGCTAACGAGTATGTGAACTTGTCGGTCTTGTTCGTTTGAAGCCTCGTGAACACCGAATTCAGGATCGCCGGGAAGTAGACGTCCTTGAGCAGTTGCGGAGGGAGTGCCCGTACGATCGTTTGGAGTAGCTCGAAACCATATTGATCGTTGATCTTAGAAGGTATGAGTCGAGATTGGACGATGGCGACGACGGTCTTGACTTGTCCTTCCGCTTCCATGCGTGCCGCGTCCTTGGCCAGGAAGGCGTTAACAAGCCGGACCAGGGCCGGGACGTTGCCACGTTGACCCCAGACAGCCGGTGTCAAGAGAACGCCAAGAAGAGACCGGTACGCATCGGGAAGGGTAGCGGTATGGCTTTCGAGCATTTGGGCAAGAATTTGGAAAACATAAGGAATGAATTCTGTGGAAACAAAGGGTCTCAGACGGCAATTCACTATATCAAACGAGAATAAGTGCCTAACCTGTAATATCTTGCTGAAGAATGATGGTAATTGGACCGAAGAGAACCGCCTCGAACTGTGTTATTGATGATGCGTCTGCTAACGAGACGTATCTGCCTTTGGGTGTCAATAACCTACGACATGAATTGGTCGAAAGGGTCGGCTCACCGTAACAGAGCGGATACGCTCTCAAATGTATATTGGTTGAACTGCGGGTTGCTGGGGTTCTTGCTGATGATGCCTAAAATTTCGACAAGCCGCGACAGGGTGTTCGGGTATGTAGCCGCCAAGGAGCCTTTGGCAGTGATGATAACCCTCATCGCACCTGTGTGGAGAGAGTTAAGCACGGAGGACAATTCGGATCACCAAACACGAGAACCTACACTTCATCAAGTATTCGTTCTCTGCTACCTTCTCAGGAGTGCCGCCACCGAGGATGCGCACAAACAGGGCGTTTAATATGGTGTCGGTCAAGCTTTGAATGTCTGTATAGTTGAACCTGCAGAGAACACCCAGTCAGACGTTGTAGGTCATGGCTCTGCCTGCATGCACGAAACATACATAGGAGTTTTCCCAGATTTCATGAACAGTATCCGTTCAATCGTGATCGCGGCGTAAGTGTAACAGACATAGTTCGACGAGCCGAGATGGCGGACAAGCAAGGGGAGGACCGACGCGAGTTGCTCTTTAGTCAACTGAATCACAACCATGCCCGATTAGTGCCATATCACGGCTTGCGGCTCTGCCTGACAACACATACTTGATAACGGAAAGTGTAAATGAACCGGATGGCGTCCACTTGTAAGATTGGGTGAACAGTAGAGCCCTCGGTGTTAAGGTCTTGCGCGACATTCTCGGAGAAGAACTTGACGATATCGACCAGGACGTTCGTCGACGTCACGCCATGCTGCGGGTAGGGTCATCGTAAATTAATTGAGCCGAGGGAGATTTTATACGCGAACGTACATGCGTTGTGGAAGCCTGGGAGGCGATCGCGGTGAGGAGGTAGATCGCAGTATCCTTCGACTTCCAATTCTCCGACGGGTTAGCCGCATATTCCTAAGGGTGAGGTGGGCAATGAGAAATAGATAACGTGACAGATAAAGGCAGCTTACTTGTAACGCGGCAGCGATGTACTGTTCGATGAGTCGCGTCACGGGTGCATCCAACCCGATGCTGACCAGTGCACGGGTGAGCTCCGACGCTGCATGCCGTCGAGAGCCGCCTCCTTCGGTCGAAAGTGATAGATCCCGTCGAATATACTCCAGAGGGTCATCTTCGAACTGTTCAACTTCGTGTTCTGGAGAGAGATAGACGTGTGTCAAAGAGTAGCACATCGAATCCAAACCGACTGAAGCCTTGTACATACCTCGCAAAGGCATGCTCGGCACGATGATACGCTGAGCCAAGCCTTGTAAAGTGCCCTCATCCGCAAAGAGCGCTTTGTGGATACCCATCTTGGCGGTGATGCTGAGGAACTTGATAGCTTGTGCGACCATCGTATCCTCCCGCACAGCCAGACTGCTTGTGCCGATGAGCTCCCAGACGGCGCGAACAAACGCAGGGACACGGTCGCTGAAGAGCTCATTGTATTTCATCTCAAAGACCTCGCATATCTCGAGAATGGTGGTTTTGATGTTCATTGGCTCTGTCGGTGTCGGGTCCTCTTCCTAACAAAGAGGTGCTGTAAGACTGCTGAGTGTGGATGGATAAGTGACGAAGAATTAGACTTACGTCGCCTAGAAGCGCTGGTGAGTTCCACCTTAGGAACTTGATAAAGTACCCTTCGTCTCCGTTGTCGGCACCGAAGAACTGGGCGATGGAGTCTTCGAATTTTGGTGGGATGTCTTGGAACGTCAGGTCGAGGTAAATCTGCATGAGGAGCGACTGCGCTTGAGCGACGACGTTTAGATTGGGGATGGTCTGCCCCGACAGCAACGCCGCTGCTGTAGCATCGAAGACGGCGAAGAACGGGTCTTGGAAGTTCGCCAGAGTGTAGTTGATGGCGTTGAACAATTCGTCCGACCGAGTTCGGGACCTCCATGGAGCGAATATTGAGTGGGCAGTTTCGAGGATGCAGACATTGACAGCATAATCCGCCGATGATAGGTGGGATACTAGTTGCTGCAGGGTGCCGAGCCAACAGTCAGTCACACTCATTGACGTCAAAGCGCGCGTGCCTTACGGTGAGCAATCCCGGCCACAATGTTGGAAAGTCGATGGCAGCGACAAGACCAACGGCGTCTGCAATCTGAGTACGGAGTAGCTTGCTCTGACTTGATAGAGCCACCATGGCCGGGACGAGCTGCTCCTTCAGGGTGTTCTTCTCATTCTGGTCGATGGGTGTCTCCTCGTTTGCCTGAACCAGAGATCAAGTCAGCTACTTGAAGCGATACAGAAAGAAATAGGATTTGACGCGTACTTCTGCGTCCCATCTACGCTTAATGACGTTCTTGAAGTATACGGCTGCAGCCTGACGTGCTTGGATCTGTTGAGACTGATCAAGCACAAGTTGAAGTAAAGAGGTGAGGAATTGCGGTTGGGTAGTTGAAAGAGTTGAGAGAGTTGTCTCCGCTTGAGATCGAGTAGATGGTGACAGAGATGCAAGAAGAACGTCTGAGAGACTCATTTTGGGTCGTAATGGTCGTAGGGGAAGATCGCTGAGGATGGCCCAATGGTCAGGATTGCAAGCAAAGGGTAAGCGTCAACGGAGGTAACGGACTTTTGAGTTGGACTGAGGCGACGCGTCGCCCCTCCTTCCGACTATATTACAGCACTCTCGCAGGGGGTTCGTCACCGCAATCCAGAGCTCTAGAAATCTCCTTCGCTCTACTATTCCCAGCACTTTGGCCGCGAGATGGAGTGTTCATTCGCTATAACTGGCAAGGATTATGTCCTGGTCGCGTCCGACACCAATGCTGCACGCTCGATCATCAAGATGAAGAGTGACGAGGACAAAACAAAAATATTGAGCCCACATCTTGTCATGACCTACTCAGGAGAGCCAGGTATGCTCGACCTAATGCCTCCGCGCATCGAGCCTGGTCCAATATGCTGACCCTTGCCGCGATGTCCTCCCCAGGCGACACGGTGCAGTTTGCTGAATATGTCGAGCGAAATATCCGGCTACAGCATATCAGGTTCGTCAGAAAGTTTATATGATCGGAAGGAACGTTGTAATAACGACTGACCGGCGTAATCTACAGGAACATTCATGAGCTTCGCCCCTCATCATCAGCCGCGTGGATTCGGCGCTCGCTTGCGGACTCACTCAGGTCCCGTCACCCATACGCTGTCAACTTGCTTCTTGGTGGATATGACGTTGCAACGGACACGCCGAAGCTATACTGGATCGATTATCTAGGAACCCTGGCCGAGGTGCCCTTCGCTGCCCATGGATACGGATCGTACTTCGCGCTCAGCTTGCTGGATCGGTGAGGATGCGCAGTTGCCTTGCTGTCATGTCAATCAATAATTGACTCTTGGCAACGCAGATATCATAATCCACAGGCGTCATTAGAAGAAGGCGTAGAAACATTGAAGCGTTGCATTGCCGAAGTTCAGACCCGCCTGGTCGTCAACCTCGAGAAATTCAAAGTGAGGGTGGTGGACAAGGACGGTGTTCGTGAAATTGAGCTATGAGACTCATCTTGCTGTATTACTACCGATGTCTATAAAGACTTGTCTGTTGAGCTTGTTCTTGTGTATGGACCGATACTTCATGATGCTTTCAAGACAGGAGGACCTAACACGGCGAGCCACCAGCGACAAACGTTGACAAACCATCCGTGCCAGCATTCTGACTGTCTCTCTCCCCACGTTATTATCGAATATTACCGGAAATTAGATATATGCTCTAAGCACCGTGGGTATCTCTGTCTTTTACTTGAGATATTTGAAATTGCTGACTTGTCGTGCTAGCGAAAGATCTTCTCAGGCGAACCGCGGACCGAACATCATGGACAAATGGGCGACCTTAGAGCCTGTTCGTCTACATTCTACCGGAGGTCCTCCGACAGGGCCGTCATCAGCGAAATCACCTCTGGCACCGTCCCGTCTACTTGCCCGAACAAGTCTCCTCAGACCAAAACTTCCGTCGATCCCCTACCTTGGGCCCCTCCCCATCGACATCCATATCCAGATCATATCCCACCTTCCCATCACCTCGGTCGCATCTTATGCCCGTGTATGTCGTGCTGCCGCCGCTCTGTGCCGAGATGAAAAGATATGGGAGAAACATTGGGTCTCACTCGGTGTGGAAAAATATGGATTCGAAGGTGTCTTAGACCGACTAGACCGCGAACGAGAGGAACGTGCCAAAGGTACATTGGCAAAGTCACCAGCAACCATTAACGTTGTGGAGCAAGACGTTATTGAAGACGACGATGACTTTGGCGCGTTTGCTACCGCTACAACGGTGCCTCGGGCATCGGCCAGCAACACCTTCGACTTCGGCGGCTTCGTCGGGGTGCCCCCATTAGATCAATTTGGCGCCGGAGGATCCTTGACTCAAGTTACTGGAACGCTGGATTCATCTAAGGGGACCTTCCGAGAACGATACAGGCGAGCTCACACGCTGCTGAAGCCCCTCCTGCCTGCCCTCCTGTCTCCCCCGCACGTCATTCTCACTATCTTATTTCCTCAGAAAGTCGAAGCGGAGTCTGCTTCGGACACCCTACGCTTCCAATCACAAGTCCTTCATATTCTATCCCTGTTTCTGTCCCCTGCTCTCCAGCCCGTCCTTGCATGGCCATCACTCCTATCCGCTCTTCGGGCCGCAATCGACCGCTTTGATGCCAGCTTACTAACCGCATTTGATGCGGCGGACCGGAAAGGAGATGAAGCCATCATGAAAGATGCCGCCTGGGCCAGTTGGGAGGTGTTCCAAGGAACTAGTGCCGGTGCGGCCCCAAAAGCACGTTCCTTGTTCGGCGGCGGCGGAGGTTCGGAGTGGGAGATGGGTCGTGTTTGGGCGGAGAAGAAAGAGATTTTCTATGAGGGTGATCGGTGGGACCCCAAGGCGAATATCGCGTAGGTCATCATCCTTCTCATCCATTATTGGGTTCTGATATGTCAATATTTACTGACTATTCCTTGTGGGGCTAACCTAGAGATAATTCCACTCTTGATTTTCGCCCAATGGATGACTTCATGTCTCACATTCTAGATGCCATCCGGGTGCACGGCTCCACTGCGGTCCGAGTATTCCCTCCTTCCTCAGGCGTGCTCCTGGCTTTTGCCGACAGGGTGACCTCGGACGTTGTGAGTCCTGATTCGGGACCGTAATAGTTTGCAGACTGGCTTATACTTCGCGCGGGCATCATTCCTAGGTCGGGGAGTACATCACTCCTCTTCTCTCGCAAGCACGTGCGGTATCCAATGAGATATTCCTGAAGGCTACAGCCGCCACTTTTGCGCAAGCCTGGAGGATTGTTGATGTCTTGTTAGAAGTCGCTGCTGGAGGTGGCTCAAGTTCCACTGAGCCGAGTCCTGAAAACCCGAAGCCGCAGGAAAATGGTCGGCCTTCAGATGGAAAATCAGGAAACGCGTTCCTGTCTCGAAACCAAGCGGAGGATATTGTGTAAGTTGCTTTCTTGCATAGCCGGCGGGTGAATGGATTCCCCATTTGTCTCCTTCCGTGTCTCAGCTTCCGGATGTTCGAACCCAATATGGACGAATATCTGGACGAAGAAATTGAAAGCGCGAAGCAGGCATTTGAGATGATTTGCAAAGAGTGGGAGCGCCAGGTATGCATGGTCCTTCCGGATGTGTCTCATCTGATTTGAACCTGTCCCTGTAGTTATCGGAAGCGACAGCTACGCCGGCAGATGCCCGCTTTCTTTCTTCGCACAACCCTGCCCAAGTCAAGCGCAATGTACTTGCATCGTTTACCGACGTCTTGCTTCTCCCTGTGACCATCGTACCCAGAGCGATGGGCGCGGTCGCGGAAGGCGCTCGCACGGGTGCCAGTGCGGCGGTGACTGGAATCAGTATGCTCAATCCACAGAGGTGGGGCGGTGTTGGTGGATCAGGCTCAAGCGGTCGCGCAGAACCTCAATCTGGCTATGGTGTAGCTGGAGATGAGTTCGCCGGAGGTGCCTCCATTTTTGAACTTGGCGACGAAGAGGACGACCCAGACGGCGCCAGAGACAAGCGGTCCTCGGTGAGATCAATAGACACGATTTCTTCGTTGGGTAAACCTTGTTTGCGGTAAAGATTCGCTCCTCCCGCTGATCTCGACTTCACTAGCTCCCCCAGCGTCGAAACGATCAACCCTCGCTTCCATCAACTCCACTTCCAGTTCGACCTCCCGTACAAGCTCTCCGGCTCCATCGGTACTTTCGAAAAGTACCTCGAACAAGGCATTCACTTTCGATCGGCTTCAGCTCCTCCTTTCTCTCGACATTGCTCTTGAGATCATGCATGCAGACCGTGAATCGTTGAAGAGAACAGAAACCTTCCAAAGTTACCCAGGATCATACGGTCATCGCGTCCGGGAGACTATTGAGGAACTTTTCATTCTCATGCTTCAGGCGATGAGTGAGCGGCACACCCAGCCAGGCTTTGCAAGGTTGGTCTCCCGTTCCGACTTCTTCGCGGACACATTTTGACACTGGATCTTGCTAGAGCCATCCAGCAAATGCAGACATATACGCCCGCTGAACATGAAGAAACCGCTAGCGTGGCACCTCTCATGCAATTCTTCGAGCTCGTGCACATTGCCGATACCATTCAATCCATGGTCCAGGTTTTCTTCGACAAAGAGATTGTCAGTGGTCACCCCTCTTTCTGGGCTCTTCCATAATAGTGACTTCGCATGACGTAGGCGAGACACATCGACAAAACGGACTTCCTGAATGGCGTGGTTCGGGAGAAGAAGCGATTCGAGAACAGTCTCGACGACTCGGTTGCTGCGGGGCTTAATACGGGGACTGAACTACTGATGAAACAGGTGGGAGGCGGTCATCCCTTCCGGCTGAATGGCGGATAACCGCTGGTGCCCCGTAGGTCGAGCACATCATTTTGATCAAGACGGGAGCGAGGGAGTATTATCCCATTGAGGGTGCACCGATGGAGCTCAAACCGACGGTGGGGTGCACTGAAGCAATCGCTTGTCTTCAGAGGCATTGCAAGTTGCTTAAGGGAAGCACGAGCAAGGACGTCCTCGAGGTATTCTACCAGGAGGTTGGGATTAGGCTCAACGCGTACGTCTCTCGTCTCTCTTCCGTTGTTAGGCGGGCAGCTTCTGTCGCCTTTGATCCTGGACTGACAGCGAAATACGGCCTTTTATGGCGTTTGACCTGGTTCGGGTTGCGTCAGTATTATTCAGAAGCACCTGAAGCGGCAGATCGTTTCGCTCGAAGGCGGTTTCCAGGTCATTGCAGACCTGAACGCATACCATGCATTCATTGCCTCCCTCAAGGTGCCGCAGATCACAGCCGACTTTGCTAACCTCAAGATGCTGGGTCACGTGTTCATTGTGGAAGACGCCAAGGACCTCGCGCAGATTGTAAGAGATGTGACGAGGTATGGAGGATCCTTCCGCCCAGAGGTAGGAGATCCCAGCTCTAAGAGAGGATGTAGATACCTGAGCTTTCTACCCTAGGACGTGTACGAATTCATTCAGCGGAGAAGCGACTGGAAGAAAATCGAGAAAACAGTGGATAAAACGATGTACAATCTGAGTTTCAAAGAAGACTGTATTATTTGCTGAAGAACCCCCATCTTCGATGCTTCTTGTACCCTGTATAACTCGCCAGAGAACCATTATTTGTCTCCGGATTCTCGGGCCAGTGTGAAAATCCACCGTGGATCCCGACCGACGCTTACCCCGCTCAATTTCCTCGGCTCGAGACCCAGCGCCCACCTAACTTCTCTCGAGTGCCTCATTGTCAAGGACTCTCTTTCGCGGGGTTTCCCATTAAGTTACGGTCATACAGGCGTTTAGGCATATAGGAAATATCAGAAATTTCTTTTATGGGGACCAATTAAGGATCTTGCCGAAGAGATCCCTAGGGTCGGGCCGCACTAAGTACGGCAAGGATAAGCGTCAATTTTCCATGCTTCCTGTGCATCAAAACATGTCGTGCGGGGTAGATAGAGTTGCTGCCCTTATCGCAGGAACTTCGTCCTGATCACGCACAGGAATCATGTACAAAGCGTGTCATCAAGCGTCGGGCAGGCTCAATCCCGTTCACATATTCGGAGGTCCCCGCGACTATCTTTGTCGAGGAATATGGGGGGTAATGGTTCGTCTTCCCCATTGCGCTTCGCGTGGTTCAGCCCTCGTGCTGGGCAACGTGCCCCATGTATGAAGCTCGCGTGCTCGTATGCACACAGATAAGCCTTCCACGCTTTTCAACGCTGCCGGATGTTTGTCGTCCACTTGGAATGGACGCCTTGAACTGAGGCTCGATGAGGCCATAGGAGTATGCGATGCGGTTTAATTGGTCAATGAGCAGCTGACTAGTCGAGGAGCTAGACTTCTGCGAGGATGCACCAGTCTTGGTCCAAGGGGAGGGATCCAATATAGAGCGTGTGGAGATCCACCCTGTTCTGTGCGCGGATGTTCACAGTCGTAGTCGCTCCACGGTCCCGCAAGCAAAATCGTCTGGAAAGACATTCTTCGGTTATCCGGCGCTACAATATGCATAAATCTGGAGGAAAATAATCCTCCTATGAGACGAGACAGGTCCTCTCACAAGAGTCATGCTGCACCCACTTCCCGACAGCCGTGACAGAAAATTACCGGGAGTCGGCGGTGATAAATGTTTACGAAAGTGAATAAGAAGATTTTATGGCATTAGTATTGAGTCTTTAGTCGTAGCTGTTTGATCCTGGCGAGGTTTGTTGGGCCCCACATGAAGGTAACCAGTGGACTAAAGTGGATAAATCAAGCGAAATGAACTGGAGGCCTCCGGTCGATTGACGTCGTTCGATCAGAAAATCTCACGTAGAGCACGGCGACCTCGCGTCTCGTAGGCAGTGCTCTCTTCGATAAGGATGAAGGCAAAACGTTTACTGCCGCACAGGGTCTTCTTACGACCCAAAAAGTTAATTGCTTACCCGCTCTAGGGGCCCTTCAACCGTCAATACCCCGATGAAAGCACTCCAGACAGGAGTTCTTCGTCAGGAGGTGGCGTCATAGCCGATCACTGTGGTACATTTTCACGTTCTTCGGCGATCGCCAAGTGTACGTTAAGGCGCCTCCGCAGAGAGTGAGAACTACCGAAGAGCCCTTCAGTTAAGTGACACCCCATCACTGTCTCTCAACGTGGACATAGAGGGTGGGAGTAGTAATCCAAGATTAAATCGTAGTCCGGGGCCTCGATCGTATACCTGTTGTGGGGCCTCCGTTCCGTTGAGCGGCACTTCTGCGGAGAATGGAGCAGTCCAGTTTCGGGACGTATATACGAGCCCAGGGCCGATCTGACATATGTTAGGAGTGTGGACATTGCAGTGCGAGTTAGAATCATCCAAAAATCAGAATTATTAAACCCCACTTAGCGGAAACTTCCTGTCGTAGGGGCATCCCCTAAAATATGTGAGGGCGCAAGCTGGCTAAGCCGAATTGGGAGCGCGTTCGCTCAGACAACGTGGTCGAGGTGAAGCCAAAACATATAAAGCAAGTGGCCGAGGTTGGTGTGAACGTGCGAGGAAGCCAGGTTAAGGTCTGGCCAGTGGAGTGCTTCCAGATATGATATGACAGGTAGTGAGGGTCCTTAGAACTACCGGCCGCATCAAAGCCAGATAATGCGGGGGGCTTAATGAGACCGACGCTGACGGGCTTCAAGATTGCCGAAACAGGCACTACGGCGGCGGGCGGCGGGGATTCCAAATTTGACAGGTCGCACTCAGTTGGGAATAAAGGCAGAACCACAGTGGCGGTCGGTGGTTGGCTGCCACGCGAGCCGTTGGCTGTCGCGTCGGCCTGGTTGTTGCGGGACCTGGCGCGTTGCTGCCCGACGTTGCGAGGGGGGCGGCAGAATCGTGGGACCGGCATGGCCGGGTCGCCATGGTATACGGTCAGTGACTGGCTAATGGTGGTAAGTAATGATTACTGGTGTCATTGAAAGTCGAAAGAAGAATATCCAACACCGTCGCTTTCTTAGCGTTGAGACATGCGTGGGGAGCGCTACGGAAGGCGGTCTTCGGTATCCGCGTTGAGCAGGCGAAAAAATCGAAAAAAAAATCTGCGGGAAATCGGATGATATTTGATCCATCTATCCCTGCATTTGAACCGTAGATAATGCGTTTGTAATTCAGAAATTGGTCCATTATTAGGCCGTGAAAGGTGGTAGCGGATGAGTGGACCGGACCCACTCGGGGTCTCGGAGTTGTCCGTTCCCATCAGCCGGACGCACGTGACGACTAATATCGCAGGAACTTTTGCGAATTTTGCGGAAAACGCCTTCTCAGATCTAAATTTTGTATTGGTCCCCGGCCCTTAACCATGGATTATTCCTGCAAGGCTACCCTGGACGATCTAATCCCTAACATTCCGGACGGTCCGCCGTGTAATGTCTGGCTCATCTACCCCATTTCCCTCTCCCCCGTTCTTCTCTTCCACCACCACCGTCCACTCCAACTCGCCCAATCTCCTCTCCACTATCTGAGCCTCATTATTGAGCCCTAAAATTACTGAGGATATGGCTTTAAATACTCCCCAGCACCTGCAGAATGACGTCTCTCATCCCGTCTTTCATCATCAGCTTGCCTTTTATCTCCCTGCTCCTGCACTCATGAGCTATCGTCCCATCTCACCGCCAGTCACTCCTACGAGAACACCGTCTCCTGGTGCGACGGACTACTCGTTCACCACCATCCACTCCAGCGAAGCTGATGGTGAGGTTTCTCCGGACGACCCGCAGCACATTACTGATGACTTTTTCACCAGCGTACTTTCGAGAGGAGGGAGGCCGCAGGTTTCCCGCTGGCTCAGACCACCCGGTCACCCTTCCGATGGATACCTCTGAGAAGGACAGGCTTAACGATCTCCATCTCACACTAAGAGCCTTGCTTGGCGGACGGAATTGGTTTGGGCCGCTCGACCGCGTTTTGATCCCCTCGAATCCCAGCGACCGGAGGCGGAGACGTGTACTCGACGTCTATAGTACCCCCGGCATCTGGTAAGTCTCGTTCCCAGACATATAAACCCCGACTAGGAAGCAGGGTCTTCCAAGGACGCTGTCGCCTCAGTTGTGCTGGTGCCTTTCTCGGGCAGGCTGTCATCTTTTCAATTGTGCACTGATCGAGACGCCCGCGTTTCATGTGTTATTTCTCTACAGGATCCAGGAAATGAGCGTCGAATTCCCTACTGGGGTGAAATTCGTCGGAGTCGACGTCGCGCCCAGCGTGCTGTACCGTCCAGCGGAGAACATCTCGTTCGAGATATACAACTTTCCTAGACAAGGTCAGTCCATCCCACCCCCTCGGACTGGTGTGCGCGGTCGCCGTCCACGCACCGGCACCCCGCGATGACGTCTCGACCCCGACGTGCGTTGACCTTCTTTACCCCGCGTTTCTTTACAGGCTTCAGTTGTGAAGACCAGGCCTATGACGCCGTCCATGCACGGGGCATTACAATGCTGGTACGTGCTCTATTGTAACCTCTCCACAGCCCAAACGGCATCTCGTCTTCTCCCAAAGTGGCCGCGAGCTTTACGCTGATGTTTCTCCCTCCCCCGCCGTCGTAACCACCTCCTTCGTTTCACCCGTTCCGTCTATTCCGTTCCGCCCATAGATTCGCGACATTCCTCGCTTGCTTGAGGAGGTTAAGCGCGTCCTCAGGCCAGGCGGAATCTTTATGTTCGGCGAAATCGAATTAGCCTGCTACGATACAAACGGGCGCTCTTCGGCACCAGAGACCACGCCAGGGATCAGCGCCCTGTACGCTGCCTTCCGACGCGCGGTCGAGGCTCAAAGGATCGACTTAGATGCAGTGAAGGCGATCGACAGCTGGATCGAGAATGTGGGGGGTTTCTCTAAACCCGTTCACGACACCCACCTCTTCCCCCTCGGGGGGCAATGGTTGTCCCCGAACCAAGCGACGCTTAAGGACGTCGGCCGAGGCATGCACACCAACTTTCTCAAGCTAGGCGAATCAATGAAACCCGTGCTCTTGAGGTCGGGGATGACCCAGGCCCAGGTTGACGCCGTTGTGGATGCGCAGCAAAGGGATTTGCACAATCCTTCCGTTCGGGTCCTCCACAAATACCACACAGTTTGGGCCATTCGGGAGTGATCCGCCAGCATCCTCCCCCATACCAACAACAACCTAGTACTATAGACTTCGGCTTCGTTCTTCTCGTTTTCAACCCTACTCTCTCTTATTCATTGCTGTAGCCCTCTGTATGGCGTTCGCATACCCCACCCCCCTCCTGCTAGCGACCGCCTTGTCCATTAAACTTACACGTTCATTTTAGTGGTTTCTTTCTTCCCACTCTTGTATCTAGATGGAAATAGCTTGGTCTGATTTTAGAGTAATTCCTGCGATTTGCCGAACGAAATTGGGCGCTCCGGATCCGAACGCCGTGTGCAACCTCTTTGTCCGAGTGGCGAGCGGGGCTTAGTCAGCCCGTTCGTTTGCGTTTAGACTGGTCTCACCCACTTCAGGGGTTTAGGCTTGTCAGCAACCTTCCCAAACCACCACCAAGTTCCGCATTCTCCAGCGAGCGATCCCTATGGTGAGCACAGATCTGTCGGTCTGCATACAGGGCTGGCTGATGCTCATCCCAGAGTCAAGTCTACAGCGTGCCGCAGGCGGTTAATTCGTGATTTCAAACGCCTCTCGTCGGACCCGCCACAGGGCATCTCTGGGGCGCCATGTCCAGATAATATCATGCTATGGAACGCCGTCATTTTTGGCCCCGGTCAGTATCGCTTGGTTTACCCGGGATGTCTCATTCTCGAGAGCTCTCCGCCAACCCTGTTTCTTGCCCATGGTACTGACCCTTTTTTATCCCATCTTTCTACCGGTCGACGCCACTCTATCACCCGCCACCATCCCCCCTTTCACCCCACGACAACGGAACCTTTGCTGCTACTGTTTTCCTCGATATTCAAATGTAGCCGACACGCCGTTCGAGGATGGAACGTTCAAGCTGTGTTTGACCTTCGACGAGACGTACCCGAACAAACCACCGACCGTCAAGTTCATTTCAAAGATGTTCCACCCTAATGTCTACGCCAACGGCGAACTCTGTTTGGATATATTGCAAAATCGGTGGAGCCCGACGTACGATGTTGCCGCTATTTTGACCAGCATCCAAAGTCTGTTGCACGACCCCAACCCGAACAGGTGCGTCCCTCCCCGAGCCACGCGACTTCTCCTGACCGAATTTGACATTCGTTGTCCTTTGTCTTGGGGAACTTCGCCGCCGACCTAGTCCGGCTAACGCCGAAGCTGCTCAACTTTATCGCGAAAACATGAAGGAATACATCCGCCGGGTCAAGGCAACAGTTGAAGAGAGCTGGATGGATGCCGAGCTTCCTGACGAAGACACCAGCAAAGGCAGCGGAAGTGCCGCGCAACCGCCGGCAGCTGAATGAGTCATGAAACGACATCACACATCCCACCTACGCGGAGGATTCCGGAGGACGGGGGAAATGCGGTTGGGGAGTGTTCGAAGCGCTTAGGATGGCGAATTGAAGATGTCCGTAGGTTCTCGACGAAATGGAACTGTCCTCGGAACTTTTGCCTTTTTTGGCAATTCGGTCCGACCTATTGTCCTGTCGTCCATCGCCAACGCAATTAGCGGCTGTCCTTCCTCGTGCTGCGCAGAAGGTTTAATCCCAAGACACATGTACCGGTCTGTCGGGTATCCAGACGCTTGCGAGTGATTCGCCAACGGAACCCCGGCATGGCTACAACATGCGTCGCTATAGGCCACATATCCAACCAATTTAGATTTTTTTATCTTCGCACATCATGGATAATTCTACGACATTACAGTAAATTTGGAGGGAAAAGACGCAATATTTTGAATGCCGAGACATCCTCTAACTACAACCCAAACGGATATGTCTCATCCGTCTCCCTAGGTTCTTCGTCCTTGACAGGAGGAGGAAGAGCCTTAACCGCATTCGTCTCATTGAACCAAACGTATCCGTCAAATTGCATCGGCAAGCAAGCCTCCTGATAATGGCTCCACCGCTCGGTATCCGGTCGATAGATCACCCCAATGAAACGTTCGAGCCGGTGCTTCATGAGTAGCTTGATCATTTCTTCCCTCTCTGCTTCTTTCTCCGTCGCCGGCGTCTCGTTTCCCTCTCGAAGGTCCAGTAGGAACCGGTCAATCCCGGTGTCGTGCATCAGTGCCTCGTAACTGTCTGGGCGAGACTTTCTGACCCGCATAATTTGCATAGGCCTGTCCCACTCGTGAGCTGCGGCGACCGTACCGGTGTGAGTGCCGAACCCAATAAGCACTGCTTCGTCTCCGAAATGTTCGCGGCAAAGCTGGCCGATGTTTAACTCCCCGTTCTCGGTCCCCATGCCGGTGAATCTGGCATCGCCGATGTGCGAGTTATGCGCCCATACTACAGCTTTCGCTACCCTACTACCTCGGCTTCGCTCTTCGAGTAAACGACGGAGAGTATTGAACATGTGGGTATCGCGTAGATTCCATGATTCGTCTCGTCCTTGGTACATCGCTTGGTAGTACTTCTCGGCATCATGGACGAGGATCGCGTTATGAGCTGCGTCCATGAAGCCTTCGTCTCCGAGCTGAGCGTCCTGGATGTACTGGAGCTGACGTTTGAGGAGCGAGTGAAGGACTTTGAGGACCTCTTTTTCGCAAGGGGCGTATCCTTTGCTCATAGCGGCCCGGCCGTAGCCTTCGGGGTTGCGAACCCATGGCGCCAGGCAGCCATACCGCTTTCGAGCTGACTGTGCGGCCTCGGGGTCAACTCGTTCCAGGTACTCTATGACCGCCGTCGTTGATGCGTGCAGACTGTACAGATCGAGGCCGAAGAATCCTGCTTTGTCCTCGAGCCCTGGAATGGACTCGTTGTATTCTCTTAGCCAACTAACGAAGTCCTGGACGTCTGTGTTGCGCCACATCCATGTGGGGAACCGAGTGAAGGGGGTGATCGATGACTGAGGTGCAAGGGTACCGTCCTCTCCTGCCAGAGGTCTTGATGGTATGAGAGGGCCAGGGAGGTTTCGAACGTAGTGATCAATGCTGTGTGCATCGGGCCAGTCAGCCTCAACTGCAATGACGTTGAAGCCGTGCTTAGTGACGAGTCGACGAGTAATGGCTGCCCGAGCTTGGTAGAACTCCGAGGTGCCATGACTGCACTCTCCGAGAAGTACGACTCGAGCGCCTTCGGCATAACTGTCGAAGGCCTCTGCAAACTTGGGGGACGATAAGTCTGGGAGAGGGATAGCCGCGGCCTTGATCTGCTGTGGAAGCGATGGTACGCGGCTGTGCGACATGTCGTGAATCGTGCTGACTCGAGGGGCTAAGAAGCAAAGTAGCTTTGAGAGAAAATGAGTAATGCGAGCGTAGTATGGGGCGACATTTGGTTGGCGAAGATCGCCGCTGAAGTAGTTGAGTGGGGCCAGCGCCGCCGTGGTACCCATGACGTTGCTGTACCCGTGACACCATTACGGCGACCTGAAAGAAAAAGAATTCGACGATAATCCAGTTGCTCGTTATCTGCGTCCGACCTTTGTTGTCCCCAGGAAATCTGGTATGTGGATCTGGGGCACATGGCGAAACAAAACGCGTCCGAGCGCCGCCCTTTGATTGCGTTCTCTTTGTTCGTAAACACCACCCACCAAAAAGTCAATCAGCCCCGGAGATGAACAAATCACGAAAAATCCCTGTTTGTGTTTTTAGCAGCACTAAGGTCGACAAGTTCTTTTTGTCGCCTCCCTGTCCTGCCAAAGAGTTCAAGTGAAGCCAGCCAGAGAGCGCTCGACTATAAAGCGCCTCTCTTTGGATTCGTTGGAGCTCACTTGTCATTATCCTCTTCGTACAGCCTGATGGATCGCGAGCCAAAGAAACTTCAAGGCAAGCAAAGACGCAAGGACGTCCGGGCACCTTCCAAGCGGCGCCCCAAGTGGAAACCTTTGGCGCGCAAAGCCCTTCGGACTGAAGTCATACTAAAGTGCCTCCTCGAGCATCTCATCTCATACGACGTCCGCAATGATCGCGAAGGAGCTAGAAGCTATGTGTCTCGTCAGCAGAGGGACTTGATATCAATGTCCTTAACCTGCAGAGCTTTCTGGTGGCCTGCGATGCAAGTAAAATGGAGGGAGTTGATCGATCTAGAGCCGCTCTTGAACATCTGGCGGACAGTTGGAATGTTCGAGGAGAGTCAACCAGGATGGGTATGTGGCATTCGGTCTTCGAAATCATGCTCGTAACTGATCAGGAATCACCCATTCGCAGAGCATTGCGCTAGCCCGGCAACCGCAAGCGATCGATTGGTTTACTATCTATCGGTACATGTCGCAGCTCCAAACTCTTCGCTTCCTCAGCGAGCCGGTGCCTGGGGCCTTTCGTCGGCCTGAAGTCATCTTTCTTTTGCAAGAACAGTACAACGCTGCAAAGAACCGCGAGCAAGATCAAATCCTCTGCAACGTATACCCTGGCATCGGACTGGCGCCTCGCCTCTTCCCTTCCCTGCGTACTTTGGAATGGGAATGCCTATCTCCTTTTGATCTGCAATGCCTCGGAATGGTCGTTCTCGCCAGCCCCGAGATCGTACGGGTCGTCATCAAGATCTCGTTCCTTTTGGAGTCTACACCAGAGTCATGGGATCACAATCTATTCTGCGTCTTGGAGCACGCCTTTGCTCGCGCAACGTCGATTCAACATTTGGAGATCGATCATCTTCCGATATCGGATCCCAACCCAGATTGGGAGGCAACGACGAGCACAGCGGGAATAATCCGCTACCTCATTCGCGCCGAAGGTTTACGCCATCTCGTTCTTCCCGCTGAAGCGTTGGCCTGCAACGATCTATTCGGATTCTGCTGCCGTGCGCAGTCTCTGCAGACTCTTCAATTTGGTCCCTCCGTCGCTGCGTCTACACCCGTACCGGACCGTCCAACGACTGGCCCTGGGCTCGCAGATTCTCCACCAAACAGCAAGCTCAAGTCTATATCTGCGACCACTAAGGTTATTGAAGCTCTGCTGAACCAGCCATGGGGCATATATGCTGGCCTGGAACGACTTGTCGTTGTGGAGGACCCGAATGTCGACGTCCCAGCTCATACTCTTCCAGCAACTCTGGCTTTCTTCAGCACTGGTTTCCCCTTGTTGAAGGTTCTGTGGCTCGAGACTACGATCATTGTGCCTGACATCTTGCCAGGCTCCCGCATGAACACCAACATCGGAATCAATGGGAAACCGCTGATGAATGCCCCGGTCTTGGCGGCACTCGAAGGGTTGAAAGGATTGGAAGAACTTCATGTCGAGCTCAAGTTCACCTACTTGGCGTCTTGTCCATCTGCGGAACCTATCCCTCCCTTGGATTTCATGTTATCGGACGAGGATTGGGAGATGGTCTCGACGTTCTGGCCGAAGCTGCAAAAGCTATGGTACTCCTGCGTGCCGTCGGATGGTCCTCGTCCCAACAACCCGAAAATCAACAAACTGTTCGAGCCTTACTCAATCCTTCAAACGGAAGGTCATCCTGCCGACCAAGTCGCCACGATCAAGAGCATCCTCACTCTCCTCTCCACATGCCAACATCTGCAATCCATCAC
>WSTX01002716.1:0-24566 GCA_019633405.1 Tulasnella sp. 408 | reverse complement strand
CGGGGCTTCGTTTGCGCGGGATTTGGGGGTGGCATGAGTCCCCACGTTGTGAATCCTCCCTGAGCGGGAAAAACACAGTCTTTCGAGTTAAACCCAACACTTTCGACGAACAAACAACCACTCATCACTCTCGTTCGTTTGCAACCAGACTGTTGACTGTTCCCTCCATGCTCATCAACGTGAGAGACAATCCCTCAAGACTTGCGGGAGAACGTACTGCAGCAGAGTGCTGCTGCGATGTTCTATGCGCAAGCAAGGCTCTGTAAGTTACTTAAACGGCTCGTCAAGGTTCCAACTCTGCCTCGATGAAGCCGCAGACAGCTAGTCTATTACAGCACGTCTGCTTATGCGAACCACAGAAGGCATACTACCGGTGAGCTCTCTCTTCGGTAAGTTGCCATTTGGGACAGTGCAATAGGATCTTTGGTTAACATCCACATCTGGTCGTCCTTGAAATTCTTCGTTTTCCTGTGTGCAGACATCACTTTAGTGCCCATGAATAGTTCTCAGTGTACGGTATGTTCTCGAACTTACGATTCTTTTCGTTCTGCTTATTGATTCGCCTAATCTTTACCGTTAGTGCTCTCGGTGATCTGCTCCACTCTCCGTGTCAGGTCTTCGGTGAGGACTCCCCTCTTCTTAACCATATCCTCTTACTGTAATAGAATGGTCTTGCTCATACATCGTTGCTTTTCCTGTCCTCTAGGCTTGACAACCCTCGTGCACAACCGCTCCCCGCAAGTTTTTGGCCCATGGCACCGAAGCTAGTCTAAAGCACACTCTAGATGCACTTCACAGCCCGGCTAGTGTAGCATAACTATTTCTCATTAAATACATTCACTTTTGACGCGTCATACACTGCTCTAGAGGCATTTGGGAGCTCTCTATGTCTCTAGAATTGGTCGAGACCCCGAAAACCGCCCCCGTAAATGTGTTGCAAAATCGAGAAGAAAATTGACGGGGACTTCCGGTACGGGGTCACTGGAATATTCGCCTGAGGGGACCGGATATTTTTCTACTGCCTGACAGTAGAAGTCTGACAGCGGTGTGCTTTGCAGTGGGACTCCTTAGGTTGGCCCAGCGAAGTTACCGGCGGAAGGCGGAGTCCGAATTTGGAATATTTGATCTCTCTGTTTTGGCATAAATTACTTATGGCCACGTATGATTTACAAACCGGGATCCGAATCAAGCCCCTCAGGCACACTTAGCCACTCAATAAAGTACGGAGGAAGCAGTGCTTGGACCCTGACAAGTGGCAGGAAGGAGCCAGCGCAGAGCTTTTTGAAACCCCGAGTCTTTGCTATACCACCAGGACTATGAAACCATTTCCGGTAAAGGAAACCGTCATAACAGTCTCCTTAAAAAGTAGTCGTGCGTTGGTTACGGATGGCAGTTTACTCTTACTCCAGATTCCCAGGGTCCATACCCAATGGGGTCAACCTTACTGGGCAACTCCAGGTCTACGTCGCATCTCTGAGGACTTGGAGATAAATAAGGCTAACAGAGTGGTCCAATTGATTGCTTGCGCTATCAAGCCCGCCGCCACCGTCTTCGCCGAAGACGCAAGCGATAGTGAGCGAAGGACTGTAGGAGAGAATGATGACTCATTAAATTCATGAGATAATAATTACATAATTCATTCTGTGGTGTCTGTCTTGGAAAGGTCTGAAATTCGTGGAGTTGCTAGTAGTCGTCGGTCTCGGGGAGGGATGTCGCCAGCCCCGCCAGCTCCCATCGAAGCCACCGAAACATAATCGGAGTCGTATTTGTCTGATGTTTCTAAAACTTGCATTGGATTATTCGGTTTAAGCCACACATTCACATTCGATTTGGGACGCCGTCGCGGCTGTGGACAACAACCTAAACCCCGATCAGCCCCGCTGTAATCTCCGGCAGCCAGGGTGCAAGCCTCTCTCGTTGGCAAAAGTTTTGTATTCCATCATCTTTCTTATGAAAAAAGGTCAGCGTACTCTGGGAGAGCAACGATCGCGCGAAGAAACAAGAAGCAAACGTAAAGGGGCACGGAATCTAAGTAGCCTCGAAGAGGAACAGATTTGGCGTCCACTCCTGGACTGGCTCAGCCAAGCATCAATCAGGTACAAAGGCGCCGAGGATTTCCCTTGTTCTCAGCTCTGTCCTTCAGCAACTAATTGGTGCCGTCAGTGGGCTGACCCAGAAAGGCCACAGCAACGAGCAACGATGAGTACGAGTTTGTTGATCCAATAGCCCTTTCGTAGCACCTTTGCCCTTATTCGGACTATATCTGACACGTAAAATTATGTTTTCGTCATGATGCTACGTGGGTGGTCTTTGAAAACTGGGTCACCGGTAGATCTAGCATTTCGATATTCGCCAGGATAGGTGCGAGACAGGTAAACAAACAAGGGGGCTCGCCGCAAGACGTGGTACTCGGCTGAGGCATTCAAAACAGACAGGAACGACTACTATATAGTAAAGAGCAAACGGAACAGAACAAAACAGAAGAAAACAACAAACGGGACGAGAAAGTTATGACGACACGTTGAGACAGACTGGCCGAGAGAGAAACCAACACTTCGAGAAAAATAAATAAGCAAAAACTAGCGTCGGCGCAGTAAGCCCTCTTCTCGGTTCCGTTCGACTTGAATTGTCCGTTGACACTACAAGTAAACGTCCACTGATGGAAGAGTTCCCACCGTAGCTCTACCCAGTTATTCGGCCTCGAAGCCTGTCTCTTCCCTCCGGCATCCGTCATCAACCTTGTAAGAGAACTAGCTCTTTCAACACTTTACGCGAGACTGTGATTACGATAATCATTTCAGGGGTATCTATGGGAGAATGTGAAACCGCCACGGGCAGGTTCCCGAACCAGCGTTGAATATTTACTCATCCCAAACGTCGGTCATTTTACCATCGTACATGACTAGTTGGAACGCCTATAAGAGCCCGCTATCTATATAACTCTCTCTTGAGCATGTGCGAGCGAACTTTAATCGACTAGCAGGTAAGGACTCCTCGTTCGTTTGTTGTCGTCGTAGGTGACTGATCGCTAGGCCGGTGTCTTGGCTAATGAGGGTTGGTGTTGGTAGGCGCTCCTTTGCCCAATCGAAGAAGGTTATAAGCCTGTCACGCGTGTCGCAAATTGCATTCTTGTCCAGCACTACACTCGGGGAGGCTTGGTTTTCCAGGCTAATTTGGGTTGCGTCGCGTCGAAGTAACCGCTCGGTAGCGGAACTGGCTCGGTTAATTACAATAAGCATCTTTTCCATCGGCCAGTTGATTTCTGGAATCGCTGAACAGTGTCTCCATACTGAGAGAAGGGCTCTAGTGAGTCGACATTGAATGTAACTCCGTCTAAGGGGGTTGCCGTCTTCCGCCTGGTCGAACTGCTGAATGGCGTCGGCCACGCTGGTAAGGAAGCCGTCAGCGACGAGCCTACGGCACCATTCCGGGGACATCTCAGTAATATCCTCGAGGACTCTGATGAGGAGGACTGTGCCCTTCCAGCCGTCCGGTCGTCTCAGAGCATCCACCAGCTGGGAACTAAGTCCCGCATTCATCCAAGCGGCGCGCAGCGTTCCCGAAGCTTGTGTGAACCAGCGGAACCTATTCCTGTACATCAGGTGTACGAATCGTCCCTCGTTCTTCTGAAGCTCGTCGCCGAGCCGCGAAATGATATGCTCAATTGTTGGTGTGTGGTTCTCCAATCCGACCATTGGGCTATACACCCCGAATTTGGCAGGGGGCAGCCACTCCGAGATGGATTCGAGTGTTTTGAGGATGAGGTCCTCCGCAGATCCTCGCTCAATCTCCGCAGAAGAGTCGATTGCTAAAATGACAGAATCCAGGGTGAACCACAGCCCTTCGAATGCCTCGCCGTCCAAGCAGGGTTTATGGCCGGAGTCGCGAACAGATTGGAGAAGTTGAAGAGATGAGATGAAGAAATCAATCATTTGTCTCTCGATGGGGTCCACGAAGGCTGATTGTGCAAAATGCGTCATCATGTCTGTCGTTGCATCAGCGACGAGCTCTTGGAACGCAGGAAGGAGCCGGTTTTCGTCAACGAGTTCCCTCGTCTTGTGGATGCAAGCGTTATAGATCTCTACAGCATCCGATACGAGGGCAGCCGCGCTTTCTGGGGCAGCTTGACGTTCTACGGACTTCATGGCTTGTACACCGCAGGCCAATGCGAGCGGGAAGTCGTTGTCAGTCACCTCCCTTTAAGTGCCATGTGTAAACAAATGCGGTCCATTTATTAAGAAAAACCCGACGGGCTTACCGTTTAAGCGATCGTCTTTGCTTCCTTCCCAAAGCCAGGCCCGCAAATGGAAATTGCCTAGGGTGGAAATGCCCGAATCCTTTATACATGAGCATAGCCCAGAGGCCAAGCAGCTGAGAATCTTCATCTTTGTTTCTAATCAAGAATTTGAGCTTTGTCCACCTGAACGTCTCGATCGGGATATCCTTGGTGAGGATCAGAGTTCGTAGGAGAGCGAACTGGAGGACGTATTCTTCGCCCACCGTATCGAGGAAGTTGGGAGTGTGCTCGAACGAGTCGAGCTCGCGAAGGAATCTCCTGCCCAAACTGAGTCGTGGACCCTGTGTAAGGGCCGTCAGCTCCTTCCAGCGTTCTGTGCCTCCACGAGTTTGGGGGAGCACGTGACCAAGCGCCCTTCCGAAGTATTCCGCGGTCTCTTGTGTCTTTTCACTTGGTTGGTTGCGCCAAATGTCAAATGCCTCTAGGGTTAGAGAAATGATAAGTTGCCGCCGCTCCGACTTTACAATAACGGCGGCGCACGCCTCTTTGGAGACGGTCGAGAGAAATTGAACAGCGATCAATTGGTCCTCTCGGCTCGGTGCTATTTCGAGGAGCCATAACGCGGCTCGAGCGTTCGTCACCTGCTGCTCATGTTGCTTATCTGCTTCCTTGACATCGCGCTCGGGATACATGCTGTCGAAGGTACCTTGACGGTTAGGCCGATGCCGAACCAACAGCGGGTCACCAAAGCCTGGCAAAGAGAGCACTCTCCTAAGGGTCATTCTACTCCAAACGTACGGTAATGAGAGTAAATGCAAAATGGCCTTGACCGTGGCTGATTCCATAACTTTTCGTCTTAGGCGCTGTAGTCTTGTCCAAGAATTGGCCAGCATCCGAGCAGACCTTCTGAGAACACGAGCCGTCGCCGTCTCATACGGGCACAGCGGGAAAAATGTGCTCGCAAGGATTGAAATCCAGGCGACTACTGCTCCAAATCCTGCAAATGCCCCCACGATTGCCGCCACCGTCTTGTTCACAGTCAGAAGATATACTCCAAGCCCTATGAAAAAGAGGGTCACGGAGAACAGGACGATGTTAGGGAGAAAATCGATGATGGCTTCTAATTCCCATCTCCTAGCCCCGTCGAACTTGCGCTGACGAAGCCGTCCTTGATCCTCAATGGCACCTGTCTGCCCCGACCGATCGAAGCTGTGCAGCCACTCTTTGCACATCATTACGCCCATAGCTGCTAAGAGACTACACGACAAGCTCGCGTAAAGGAGGCAGTTGATTGCAATTGCAATCGGCTCTGGCGTGAACGGTTCAGACAGTGCAAGGGTCTGGTTTCCGGCTCCCGAAATCATGAGTCGGAGAAGATTGTTTGTTTCAGTGGACGGATCGGGGGAGAGAGCCGGCATGGTGAAAGAAATAAATGCTGTGTTGATCGCAGAAAACAAACCGGCCTGTACGATTTCGCCGGTCAGCCAGGGCACGCGCGGCAACCAAAAATTGAGTAGGGGAACTCACAAAGATGAGGAGAACGTCAAGATTATCGTCGAGATGCTTGGACATTTTGCGATCATGACTATCTGCCAGGTTGTCGTAACGTTTCCAGAAATCGGCGATTTGGCCGAGGTGAACGGGGTTGGGGAGGAGACTACTGAGCGTCGTGAGACCGTCATCGCCTGAACTGGAATAAACTTCTGCCATATTAACCCCCAGGCAAAGACTACAGATGGTGAGACTTGAGGGGAGGGTGGGCTGGCGCAAAGGACAGGAAAACTACGGGTTTGAGGGGAAAGGTGATAACGTTTGAGTAAGGCGCCCATATATAACCAGGTCACACGTGTTTGGCGTCACCTTATATAGTCTCTCACCGGTGTTCTATCCAAGCCCGGCGGTGTGTCAAGTCACCCCGGGCGTCCTGCGTGACCGGAATGTTGATATGCGTACAGAGAGCATTTGAACGGCAATTGACTAGCGACTGGGCGTGCCTGCGGAGTCTTGGGCGGTCTGGTGCCAAAGCCGCTCCACATAGCATATCATTTCTTCCGAACATGGGCGCTCAGCAGAAGCACCTGAATACCCTCAAAAAATACTCTACGCTACGAAACGCCCTTTTGCTATGCATATGCCGCCTTCTGCCCGGGACACATGAAACGACCTCGACCAGGTGAGAGAATCCCTGCTCCTCAGAGACAACGTCTCGCACTACTCCCACGCCACTTGAGGAAATGAAGTAGTTCTTCTCTGGCGTAAAGTTTGCTTTTCGTCCAAGGTCGGCATACATCAAGGTGTGGAATCACGGCGAGGCAGACAAACCCTCTGCGAGGCATGCGCACTCTTTGACCAGCGAACCCTGAAGTGGCGCTTACCATCTATTCTCTCATCCCCTTCGTCTACAACGACCGACCTGAGGTAGACCGGGGGGAGGCGAATGTATTAGATATCATATTAGCCATGTACGACCATGAATGGTCCAGAGAAGGGAGCCGTGGTCTATGGGAGGATTCCATCACGACGCTCGATTGGGCTGACGCCATGCGCAAACCGCCTCACCCTTAGACTGACGTATTGGCAGACGAGTTGGGCCAGCTCATTATTTTTGGTGGCTTGCTGATTAATAAGTCACACATACGATTCGAACCTTAGCCGATCTCTCAGCACTTTAGATAGTATCTCCTTTCGTCCGTAAATGGGCGCTTAACAGAGGGCGTGCCCCGGTACACCTGCATTGACGGGTATCCTACGCCACCATAAGTTTCCAGTCATATTACCCACGTCCGCTTCTCTCCCTACTTGGGATGTCTTTGTGTGAGTAGCAGGGATGATATTCGTTGCAGGTACCTACGAACCATGTACAGACAAACCCCTGATCCCTCAAAACAACTTCCCCACCTTTACTCCGCCAGCTAAGGTTTTCCGTGGTGGTCAGCGTATCCCAAATCGCGTTACAGTCGACGTATGTATTAGTCAGCTTACCCCTGAAGCGCGCCCGATGACCGCTCTCCACCTGCTCAACCAACCCAAGTCGGACCAAGTAGGGCGGACCGTGCTGCCAATGAGAGTAGATACCATTATAGTTATATGTGGCTATGTATATTGTTAAGAAGAGAAATCGCGTCCTCTGGTAGTAGCGTCGTTGGACTGGCCTGACACGACGGGCACCACCGTGGCCGCAGGTCCAAGTACGAACGAATCCCCATAACCCACAACCATACTCACTCGTACTTTGAAATACTGAACAGCCGTCAGGGCAGCTCCAGAATAGATCGGCTGCTTGCCATGCAGAGTAAATCGTCACGGACCGTTAGCTCTGTCTGCTCAATCCTCCTCTGTCGAGTGGTTGTTGGAGCTCGAAAGACACGCTCACCTGCAGTGAATCTCTCGAAGAGATTAGTCGATGAATGGAGTGGTATTTAACAGAGGCCGCACTTGTTGCAGATGCCTCCGTCGACTCGAGACTGTCCCATCAATCTATTCCAGTTCCAGTACTTCTGTTTCTCGGACAACCGGTTCCAACAGCGCATAGCTGATCCATGGTATTTTGCTCCATCTGAAACACTCTTCGGTATGACCTTGGGATAAGGATGATACACCTGCATAGATACTCTGCATTAGATCAAAGAGCTTACGAACAAGAATGATATGGTCGATTTTGTGCACGAACGGCAAGCCACGCGGGGATTCGGTGTTAGCGGTGCAGTGGGAGTCAGCCATTGCGATTCCAACCAACCGTCGCCAAACCTTCTTGAATTCCGCCCTGCACGGCATCATCGATTCAGCATCCTCACCTCTCCACTTCTCCCCTTTATGTTCGCTGCATCTCAGAGCCGAATAACCTTATTCTACCAACACCTCAAGATGGCAGTGGACCGATCGCTGTAGTGGTGCGATCCGGACCGAAGCTTCGCTTCTTGGAAACACCAGCCCTACTCACGAAGTGGAATACGTAATCGCCATTTGTGGGCCTCAAATTCCCATAAAAGTCTCGATAGGTTATGGGTCAGGGAACATGCGAGACAGGGAAAAAGGAAGGGGGCATACCTCAGCGACGGGCGATCGACTGGGGTATCCCAAACAGGCAGGACAGTACAGTACAAGAGAGGAAAACGAAACCGAACAGAATGAAACGTCCAAAACATCCAACAGAACGGAAACGGTTACTAAGGAGGCGTTGAGACACAGACTAGACGAGAGAGAAACGAACATCCAGAGAAACATTACTAAACATATTGAAACATTAGGAGTGTGCGCCAATACCTCGAGCTCCCGGAATCCCTTTGCCGAAGTCCAGTCGCGGATCCTGCATGAGGGTGGTCAACTCGTTCGGGATTGCAGGAAGCAAGCGAAGGAGTGCCTTCCCAAATTGCTCTACCCTCTCTTGACTCTTCTCATCCTTTTGGTCGTGCCAGATGTCAAATGCCTCCAACGTCCGCGCAATAATAAGTCGCTGCTGCTCCGGGCTCGTATTTTCGGCGGCACACTCCTCGCTCGAGAGAAACTCGACGGCGATCAATTGATCCTCCTTGCTGGTCGTCATCTCCAACAACCGCCATGCTGATCGAGCGTTTGTCCGCTGGTTTTTAATAATCTCTCTCTCTTCGTCGTTTAAATTAGGGACGCCGTTATTTGTGCGGCGACGATAATAGGAAAGGAGTGATTTGAACCAGTTTCGAACCATCTCCGGCCCTGCGACTGGTGGCTTTTCACCGCGCAGTTTTGCAAAAAGGGCAACTTGAATCCAAAAGGCATAGCCGAGGCATCGAAGCGCGGTTGTGTCATACGGACAATCTTCGAAGAGTATGTAAGCGAGACTGGATGCGAAGGCCGGTAACGTCAAAAAACCGGCATTTGCGATTATGACGGCTGCCATCATCTTGTTTACGGTTATTGCAAATAGAACGATCCCGCCGGCAAAGAGGCACATTGACACCATCATCACGGCCGGTAAGAGATCAAGAAGGGGTTCCAACTGCCACCGCTTTGCCCCGTCGAACTTGCGCTGACGAAGCCGTCCTCGATCCTCAACGGGACCTGTCGAGTCAAGTCGATCAAGGGTTTCCAGCCATTCTCTGCCTACCACCGCCCCAATCGCGGTAGCTACACTGAACTGCAAGCTGGCGGCAAGGAAGCAATTTATCGCAATATCAATGGGCTTCGGAGAAAACGACTTGAACTGGTCGGCTGCTAGAGGCTGTTCATCAGCTCCGAAAATCTGAAGACGGAGTAGATCGTTTGTTTCAGTCTTGGGGTCTGGTGATAACGCTGGTACGGTAAGAATAAGGAATGCTGTGGTGATTGCGGAGAACAATGCAGCCTAAGCTCGGGGCAATACGAGTATCCGTCAGAGGGGGTGGACCGAAAACGGCAATCTAGCATCAACAGAAGAGGGGCTTACAAACACCAGGAGTACGTCCATCTTTTTAATGAGAGCTTCCGACGCTTTGCGATCGTACTCATCCGCGACGCTCTCATAGCGGTTCCAGAAGTTCGCAATCTGCCCGCGGTGAAGGGCACGCGGAGAGAGGTTCTTGGATTCGGGTCCCATAATACGCTTCGACAAGGATAGTCTGGTGAGACTTAGGAAAGGCTAGTGCGGTAGAAGACACAGGAAAAAGCCCAGATGGGGGGGGGGGAGATAACGTCTCTGGATGTAACCCACTCGACCTATGTATCCCAAGAGGATGTATCAGAGTCGGAACGAGAATGAACATGCATTTCCCTCTATTCTATTGGGCGCTCCTCAAGCCTCCTGGCCGGTCTCCTTCAAAAGCCCGGTGGTGGCTTGAGCAAGCTATCCGCGTTGCAGGGTGGCTTGGCTGTTAGATGAAGATGAAATCGCATTTGTATATCAATCATGAAGAGGCGGTTAAACTCTGGACGGACACGAGGTCCAGGCGCAGCTTCACAACGCCCATGGAGTTTCTACGGTTCAACGAATTAGTGATGCTCCCAACTGGGTAGTTATTACTTCTCTATCAAGTACTGCCTGCACCATGCCGACCTCAAGTGCTTGATGCCAAGCGCCTTCCAAGCATCCCAACAATCGGTAGATATCAGCCTTGAGGAGCAAGAATGGCTCTTACACATGTACGCTCGCCTTCTTGAATCTGCAAGGGGACCAAATTGTCGGACTCGAAGCTCGCCTCACCGCAACCAGCAAGAGCGGCTGAGTGATCTGCTTTATAATTGTGCAGAAATACCTTCCAAATCAATGCGTAAAATATGGTAGATTTTCTAGGACGCAAGCTGGATTGGGATGATCGACTTCGGTTTGGACCGAGGCTGCCGGTAGTAGTAACGTTGCACGGGAAAGGATTCGGTCTGAGCTACGGACCCAATGCTGAGCGCGAAGAGCCTGGGGCTCATTTAAAGAGACTAGAATAGATGGTGTGGTGATACCCGGACGAGTGCTTTGGGAGGAGCTTTGGCGACAGAAGTGTTGACGTCCATCTCCCACCCCTAATCCGTCCTTTCTCTGGTTATGCGTATCAATACATGCTTTATTTGGATAATCAGCCCCCTAAAACTCCATAACTAGTAAAACTTCCACTATTTGAGCTGGATTCTGAAGGATGACTGAGACAACGAAGGGACACACGTTGTGCACCAAACATGCTCGATGAAATGCCGGGGAGCCAGCCTCCGTATCTTTCTCCTATAAGACTTCACCAATGGTGAGCTGAACCTACCCAAAAGTCTCTGGAATTGAGGTGAAGTTCGTTCTCCGCAATCGCAGACCTCGGAGTTGGTCTTCTCGTCTTGACCATCTCAGAAAAGGCTCAATCTGGAATATCATTCAGAGGCTTGCCACTGACGGCGAGCTAGGTGCACGCAGCTTCTCGAAATCTACTCAATACGCATGTAATGTTTGCGTAAATTCGAGCGTTCCGCAAACTGAGTGCGTCTTCACCAAATGTATCAGTAATGGGCGCCTAACTGCTATTTTGCCACGACTCCAACTCCGGTCCAATATCAAATTTTCCTGACCAAGTATACTTGATAAGCGCAGCCTCGCGGCTACCTTGCACCTTGCTCGAAGCGCTCCTTTCCCATGAGCATCTTCGATACTTCTTCGCTTATTCAAACAATCAAATTCTCACTCGGTGTGGTTGAAGCTAGCGCTATACATTCCGACGGCTTACTAGTATACCGGGACGCATCCCAATGCTAAGAAATCCGAGTCTTCGTCATCTGGTGGCGCAAAGTCCAGAAAAGGAAGACATTCCATTCAATAATTGGACCATAACGCATCCTTCATATTGACTGGTTCTCCCTTGCCAGCCCCGTGGTAGCTGGAAGGCTGTATCAGGGCTTGCTCCGACACTCAAGCTGGTTTCTCTCTCGAATGTCACCCGTTACGTTTTCTAATTGATCCGGAATCAACATCAAATAGCGTCTGATATAAATTTCACAAAGGATTAGGGAGCACAACAATAAACCTTACTTTTGCGGGAGTGTCCTGCTGTCACTTGACGGTCCCCAGAGCCTGGTCATGTAGTGCTAGCCATATCTCCTGTCATATGATCAATGTGTGTACGGAACCGACTAATATCATTTAATTCGATTTCAAAAAAGCTACAGGGACTAAGAGAATCGGACGGGACATGAGGAGAAATCGATGCCCGTCCCGGATGTGATTGGGCGAGAGGTTCTTCTGGTCCTCGAGACCGCCATCGCCTGAGCTGGGGTAGCCTGTTTGCATGGTGTGGCGCTTCGACAACGGAAGTCTAGTGAGTTAGGGAGGGCTGGCGTGACAGAGCTTCGACGATATGGAGGAATAACGATCACGCCTCTGGACGTTATAGCCTATCGGTCTATATACCCGGACGGGACGAGAACGAACACGCGTTTCCTTTTATTATTAATTTCTGCTGGATGCTCGTGGAGCCCCTCCCCTAGCCAGTCTGCTGTCAAAACACGATGGAGGGCTTAGCAAGCCATCGGCGTTGGGTGGCCTGTTGTTAAGTAAACTCCGGCGGTCACGAGGTCCCAGCAACCTCCCCACGGTTCAAGATATCGACGAGGTGACAGGGTCCACCGCCTGCCTGGAGTCTCGATTTCACAATAGTTTGTGAAATCGGGACTCTCTCTCTCGCCTGCCTCTCAGGTGATTGCCTGTTGCGAAAATGATCGCCTTCAATGTATCTCAGCGATAGGCAGGGATCAACTCCGAGCAGCCTCTTTCACCCCAACTCGTGGGGCAAGCAGCTTGCGCCGCCCCTCCCAAAAGTTCGTCTTATAAAAGGGGCCGAGATGAATATGACGTGTTTTGACTAGGTAGATGTACTGTGCGTATTACTGCGTCGAATTTGATGGATGCTTTATACACATGGGTTGGGATGCTCGACTTGGTTTTTAATCTAGACTGCTAGTGATGGCAGTGGTACAAAGGAAACAATTCCGTCCACCAGCGCTGGACCTGGTTAGTCTTGAGCTCTTGGAAACAATTTAGGATGGATGGATGATGGGTCCCCGGCGGGATGTTTGATGAAAAAGTCCAGGGAGTCAGCCTCTGCGTCTATCTCCTCTGACATCTCATCACCGAAGAGCTGAATCAACGGACTAGCTTCCAGTCCCAATGCACGTGAAGCGCTGTTGTGAAATCGAGGTGATCCGCAACGGCAGGCCAACATGACCAAATGTGTCAGTAGATGGGCGCCTAACCGTCATTTTGCCACGGTTCAAACTCCGGTCCAATATCAAATTTTCCTGACCAAGTCGGTTTTTTCCTCCCCTTCGTCGTTGCCTGCCGTCACAATGGAGGCTCCAAATGCGATTCAGGTCGTCTTCAGATCTCCCGAACGCTCAGCGTATATCGACTTCTCCCAACAAACCTCCCTTTTACTCTCCACCATCAGCCCCCTCATTCCTAACGACCTGCTTCAAGACCTCACTCAAACAACGAGTGCAGGTCTAACCCACAAGACTCTTTCAGCTCTCGCAAAATGTCTGGCCATCCCAGCCTTCACTGCTATCGTAGGAGAACTCTTCAGCCCGCTCCTGATCGAACTCTGCTCTCGCTGGTTGGAAGACGAGTCGGTTGACGAGGTAGCACGGTTGGAGGCGTTGGCTCTCCTCCTTGAGCCTTGCGAAGAAGTGTATCCGTAAGTCTCCATTCCTCCCATAGTACCTTTACTCCGCGGGCCGTTGGGTAGGCAAAAAAAGCCCCGAACACCCCAGCGAGCCCCGTCTCTACCACTTCGTCGCATTGTGTACGGTTTTTCTGACTCTGCTTCCTCTTCTTTCCTCAGAATCGTGCAGTCCTTTCTCTCACGTCCATCACTATCGACGGGGCCATTAGGCTTTCTGCTCGGCTTGGAAGCCTCCCAAATTGCCGCATTGTCCACCGTCGACCTGCACCGGATTCTCCTCACATACTATCGCCTCATTCGCGCTGAACCCGACATCCCCAAGCTCTTCAACTGGCCCTCCAAGCCCCTCCTCTCTCTCCTGTCTCCACCCCATCCCGACCTCTCCGTTCGCGCCCTAGCCATCGAGTGCTACGCCCTTCACGAAAGCATCCCGGACGAAGAAAAAATCAAGACGAGTTTGGAGTTGTTGGGCCCGCCTGGTGAAGCCGACATCCCCATCTTCTGCGGAGAGACCGTCGTCGACGGTTTGATCCAACCGCGCCAGATCGACGGGTGGCTCCTGCCGCTCCTCGAGCCGCTTCGCGTTTCGGAGCTCCGGGCAAGAGTGCAACTCAGTCCTCCGCCGGCCTCGGATGCGTTTTCGTTCAGTTCGGAGCTGCTGCACTCTCGGGTTGCAAATGTGGGAGGCGTTCTCCTCTACCGGATCACGTCCGAAGCCATCCCACCTAGTCCACTCGTCGAAACCTCCGGCTCACTTCAAGCACTCAAACCCATGGCACTCCAACTCTCCCGCCGCGTTCCAACTCTCATCACCTCCCCTCCCGGCTCCGGCAAATCCCTCCTCATCCAGCACCTCGCCACGCTCCTCTTCCCTTCATCCATCGCACAGAACCAAGTCGTCACGATCCACCTCTCCGACACTTCGCTCGACGCCAAGTCCCTGCTCGGCTCGTACACCTCGTCCGCGACCATGCCGGGCACGTTCGAGTGGGTCGAAGGCACCGTCGTTCGGGCCATGCGGGCGGGCAAGTGGCTCGTGTTCAAGGACGTCGACAAGGCGAGCGCGGAGGTCCTCGGTATGACGCTGCCGCTGGTGGAGAGCTTGGGCTGGACGAAGAGCATCGGACAGAGAGCCGCGATCAATGTACCTGGGCGCGGTCGAGTGGAGGCTGCCGATTCATTCATGCTTTTCGCGACCCGATCTGTGGCGCCGACCTCTCTCGACGCGTCCGGAAAGCCGGTATTCCCCTCCCCCTCCTTCCTCGGAAACCACCATTGGAACGAAGTCCAGGCGACAGCACCGTCGTACGAGGAACAAGAAGTCATTCTCGGCTCAAAGTTCCCGAAGTTGGCTGGATCTCCCCTCCGTGTCTTGCTGGACATCTGGAAGGCGATTCAGGAAGTGCTCAAGACCTCACCGAAAGCCTCTGGAGGTGTCGCTGGTACGCCTCGAGATGTCGGGCCGAGAGACCTCGAGAAGTGGGTCAGGCGCGTGGACGGGCTCCTCCCGGCAGACTTCTCTCGCGACGAATCTAGCATGGACGTCGACGTCCCGGACGCTCCTTCCTCCACGCTCCTGGCTGACCAAGTCTTCAAACATCCCAGCTTGCGCGAAGAGATCTTCGATGAAGCGAAGGACGTCTTCTTCGGCTTCCTCCACCCCTCCTCTCCGGCTCTAGCCAACTTTGCCCAAGTCGTCGGCGGCCTTTTGGGCCTCACCGAAGCGACCGCCCAGTGGAGACTGACGAGCCGAACGCCCGAATACGAAGTTGAAAAGAGCGCAGCAGACGGTCGCGTCATCGCCGTTCGAGTCGGGCACACCAAGCTGCTATCAACGCCGACCGCAGGTCCTCCGGCGTCTCTGAAACCGTTCGCCCTTCACCGCCCTTCCCTCAACCTCCTCGCTCGCCTCTGCGCCGCCGTACCCCACTCCGAACCTGTCCTGCTCGTCGGCGAAACCGGGACTGGCAAAACCACCGCCATCCAACATCTCGCGCAGCTCCTCTGTCGCCCGCTCACCGTCATCAACCTCTCGAACCAAACCGCCTCCAGCGACCTCCTCGGTGGGTTCAAGCCCATCGACGCGCGAGTGCCCGGAACGGAGCTTCAGCAGCGGTTCGTCGCTTTGTTCACCGCCACGTTCAGCTTGAAGAAGAACGAAGGATTCTTGGATGGTGTTGGTGGCGACGTGAGGAGTTCAAAGTGGAAGAGGGTCGTGAAGATTTGGAAGACGGCTTGCGCGAGTGCGAAGGCCAAGTTTGACTCTGCAAGGAATAAAGCAAGGTTAGTTCCAATCGCTGTTAGGATGATTGAGTACATGATCCTTACATGCATTGCTTTGGGACACTCTAGCGCACAAGCGGCAAAGGAGCTAGATGCAGGAGACTCGCCAAGGAAGCGTCGAAAGACGGAAGACGACGTCCAGCCCGAAAACAGCCCATCCGAACAAGACTGGAAGGCCTTCGAGCAAGACGTCACCACATTTGAAGCGCAACACATCCTCGCCAAATCCAAGTTCGTGTTTACTTTTGTCGAAGGCCCGCTCATCAAAGCTCTCCGGCAACGTCATTGGTGAGTCGAAACTCTCGTTGGAGTGCCGAGTGGCGTCGAATGACCTGTTTTCATCGTGTAGGGTCCTTCTCGACGAGATCAACCTCGCTTCATCCGAAACACTCGAAGCTATCACTCCCCTCCTCCAATCTCCCACCTCGTCCATCACGCTCACCGAACAAGGATCCCTCACTCCCATCCCCCGTCACGCATCGTTCCGCATCTTCGCTTCCATGAACCCCGCAACCGACGTCGGTAAGAAGGACCTCCCTCCAAATCTACGGTCTCGCTTCACCGAGCTGTGGGTACCCCCGCCGGACGACGACAAAGAAGCGCTCTTGGCCATCGTCAAGCAATACATCGGCCACTGCTCTTTAGCGGACCCTGCCGCGATCATGGATGTCGCTGAATTCTACACGGAAGTGCGGAGGTTGACCGAGAGCCGAGCCATTGCGGACGGGTCCAACAAGCGACCCCACTTCAGCATGCGAACGCTGGCTCGAGCGCTGACGTTCACTGCCGATGTCACTCCGGTCTTCGGGCTTCGTCGCGCTTTGTGGGAAGGGTGTCTTATGGCCTTCACGATGACGTTGGATGCGAAGAGTGCCAACATCGTCAAACCATTGGCGGAAAGATGGATCCTTCGGGGTGTGAAGAACGTTTCTTCAGTACTTTCCTCAATACCAATGCTTCCCAAAGGGTTGTCAAGAGATGACGTGGTCCAAGTTGGCCCTTTCTGGTTGCAGCGAGGTCCTCTCCCTTTACAAAGCGTCGACGATTACATCCTCACGCCATCCGTCCAGACGAAACTCATCGATCTATCCCGAATCATCCTCACCCGTCGCTTCCCAGTTCTCATCGAGGGACCTACATCTGCCGGCAAAACGAGCGCAATCGAATATCTAGCACGTCGCACGGGCCATCGCTTCGTTCGCATCAACAACCACGAACACACGGATATCCAAGAGTACCTAGGAACATACGTCTCAGACCCGGACTCCGGAAAACTCGTATTCCACGATGGACTCCTAGTTCGCGCTCTTCGTGAAGGTCACTGGATCGTTTTGGACGAGTTGAACCTGGCACCTACAGACGTCCTCGAATCCCTCAACCGCCTGCTGGACGACAACCGAGAGCTCGTCATTCCCGAAACGCAAGAAATCGTACGGCCTCATCCCAGCTTCATGCTCTTCGCTACCCAGAATCCCGCCGGTCTCTACGGAGGTCGAAAGGTCCTTTCTCGCGCATTCCGCAACCGGTTCCTGGAGGTTCATTTCACCGACGTTCCTCAAGCCGAGTTGGAAGTCATTCTCGCCGAGAAGTGCAAAATCCCACCTTCGAGAGCGCAGCGCATTGTTGCCGTGTTCGAGGAGCTGCAGAAGCGACGACAGACGGGGCGCGTCTTCGAAACCAAACAAGGGTTTGCCACCTTACGCGACCTCTTCCGCTGGGCGAACCGAGATTGGAAGGACAAGGAAGGTCTGACGAACCAAGACCTCGCGGAGGATGGCTACATGCTTCTCGCGGAGAGGGCTCGAAATGCCGACGATAAAGCGGTCGTGAAGGAGGTCTTGGAAACTGTTCTCAAAGTGAAGATAGACGACGAAGTCATGTATCGCATCGACGTCCCTGGGACCGACTTGCTCTCCAAGACGGGCCTCTCCTCGCTTCCATCCGGGCTGGTTTGGACCCAAGCATTTCAACGGCTTTTCGTGTTGGTCTCCTCGGCTCTGAAACACAATGAGCCTGTCCTTCTTGTCGGAGAGACGGGCTGCGGGAAGACATCTGTCTGCGAACTCTTCGCCCGCGCTCATGGTCGTCCACTGTACACTCTCAACTGCCACCAAAATACGGAGACGGCTGATCTTCTAGGCGGACAACGCCCCCTGCGTAACCGAGCTTCTCTCCGTGCCGAGGCTATACAGGACGCCCTCTCACTTCTCCGCGAAACCGGCCTCGATAGCAGTAACCTGACCGAGCCCGATTCCATCTCCGACGCAATTCTGAGAGCATCTGTCAACAAAGCCTTCCCTCCCACCGCGCGCGAGAGAGTGCGCGAGGTTCTTGGAAAGCTGAAGCGAGCCAACGCCTTATTCGAATGGCACGATGGACCGTTGGTCGAGGCCATGCGGAATGGAGGGGTTTTTCTTTTGGACGAGATCTCGCTCGCTGACGACTCCGTCCTCGAACGGCTCAACAGCGTTCTGGAACCCGGACGTACACTCACATTGGCCGAAAAAGGGGGATGGGATATCGATCGTTTGGAAGTCGCGGCGTCCCCTGACTTCAAGCTCGTTGCCACGATGAACCCTGGCGGAGACTACGGGAAGAAGGAGCTGTCTCCTGCCCTCCGCAACCGGTTCACTGAAATCTGGGTCCCGTTAGTCGAATCCCGTTCGGACAAGATGAAAATCGTTGAAACGATGTGGCACACACCATCCCTCAAACCATTTAGCTCCGCATTGCTGGACTTCTGCCAGTGGCTTTCAGGAGCTCTTGGCGATGAGCACACTGTTGGCCTCCGAGACATCATCGTGAGTTCTGACAGCTCCTTAAGGGTTCAAATCATTCCTCAGTCACGGATTGTTTCTTTAGGCTTGGGTGGAGTTCACCAACGCAGCCAGTCTTCGCGAACCCTCCATCTCCTCAGGAGAATTATTCGTACGTCGTAATCCACCGACTTACAACTCCGACTCTAAAGCTTTATCCTTGTTCTAGCACCATGCGGCGCACATGACCCTTCTCGACGGCCTTGCTTCTCTCCCCCAGACTGCCACATTCACGTCATTGGCACTGGCAAACCTTGAGCGCGAGGCCACGTCAAAGCTGAATGAGCTGGTCCCTTCTACCCCTTCCCAAGTGCATCCCTCAAACGCGACGACCGGCATCTTCCACATCGAGCAGTTTGGTGTCTCGATGGGCCCACACCAAGTCCCTAGTGTTGGTTTCAACATCAGCGCACCGACAACCCGGGACAACGCGGCTCGGGTTCTCAGAGCCTGTCAAGTCCAGAAACCCATCCTGCTGGAAGGTAGTCCCGGCGTTGGCAAATCCAGTCTCATTGCTGCTCTGGCCAACTTCGCTGGTCATCGGCTGTGTCGCATCAATCTCTCCGACCAAACAGATCTGATGGATTTGTATGGTTCGGACCTGCCTGTTGAAGGTGGAAAGCCTGGGGAATTCGTGTGGAAGGACGCAGCGTTTCTTCGCGCTCTCCAGGAGGGTGATTGGGTGCTGCTTGACGAGATGAACCTCGCGCCTCAGGCAGTTCTCGAAGGCCTTAACGCCGTACTAGACCATCGTGGGACGGTGTACATCCCTGAACTTGGACGATCGTTTACTCGTCACCCCAACTTTCGCATATTTGCCGCGCAAAACCCTCTCCATCAAGGTGGAGGCCGAAAAGGACTTCCCAAATCCTTCCTCAACCGTTTCACCAAAGTCTATGTTCGAGAACTTTCGCCATCCGACTACCACCTGATATGCGCTCACCTCTTCCCAGCATATCCAAGCGACGCACTAAACCGCATGATCACTTTCAACGGCCGGCTTCACGAGGAGGTCATGGTACGGAGATCGTTTGGACGTGAAGGTAGCCCCTGGGAGTTCAATCTAAGGGATCTCCTCCGCTGGTTGTCGTTGATGCACGGCTCCACTCAGACACCATCCTCAACGGAATTCGTCAACTCCGTCTACCTCCGGCGGTTCCGCAATGAGACGGATCGACTCCGCGTTTGGCAGCTTTACGCAGATACTTTCAATATTGTAGACGAAATGCCAATGCGCCCCGCCGTCTCCGTCACCTCTCGTTATTTCCAAATCGGCCACACCATCGCCGAACGATTGCCAAGAGTTTCAAACCATCCCACCCATCCACTCCGCAAGCACACCTCAAGCCTCGAAGCAATGTCTGATGCAGTTCGTCAAGGTTCACTGGTCATTATCTCAGGAAAGAAGCAGTCAGGTAAAACTAGTCTGGTTCGACTTTTTGCAAGCATTTCAGGGGTCGACCTGCAAGAATTTTCGATGCACCCGGCGGTCGATACCGGGGACTTGCTTGGAAGCTTTGAGCAGCTCCCCCATCAAACCTTCGACTCCAGCAATTCTCTTCAAGCTCGTTTCGGCTGGATCGACGGACCTCTAGTTACGGCCATCAAGCAAGGACAGTGGCTGCTTTTGGACAACGCCAACCTCTGCAACCCCTCCGTACTTGATCGCCTCAACTCTTTGTGTGAAACCAACGGTTCTCTCGTCCTGAGCGAACGAGGACTCGTCAACGGTGAAGTCCAGGTACTAACACCGCATTCCAATTTCAGGCTGTTCATGGTAATGGACCCTCAACACGGAGAGTTGTCCCGTGCCATGCGCAATCGAGGAGTTGAAATTACGGTTGATTCACTGGACGACATTGAAGATGCGGCTGCCATATGTGCGCGGGCTCGGCTCTCTCAGGTCTCATCTCGCCCCAGTTCTTTTATCGAAGACTACAGCCTCAAGCACCTTCATCGCATTAAACGATTGGTAGATCAAGCCTCCCTCGACTCTGAACCTGAACGAAGAAGTCTTCTTGAATACGCCCTCCGGTCAAGCACTGCCGACCAACTTCCCGTCACACAGCGTCTTTTGTCGCTTTTCACTAACCAAGGCTCACAAGGAATACCCCTAACTCTCCCGCATGCAAGCAACGGAGTGGTGAAAGCACTGATTGAGATTTCGGCGAGCCTGAAAGGGCAGATGGCACAAAGACGGGGAGTCCCTTCAGCTTTTCTCTTGTCGCAGGTTAGTACTGACGCGTTTCTTTTTACCTACCAAGCGCCTAGCAGGGTGGTTCTGGACTGAGCTGAATGTAACTACCGTAGCCAATAGACGTCCTTTTGAACACGGATCTTACTGCAGCAGTTGGCGATGAGCTTGCTTTCGCGACTACGATCGTTCTGGACGCAGCGGAGTGCTTATTCCGACAGTTTGGCAATCCGAGTTTGACCGCCCTCAACGTTTCTGGAACCCGACGTTCGGCCATTGAGCGCTCCTACGCCATCTTCGTCGGCAAACTATCTCAGGCTGAGGCGCCCAAAGGGTTAGCAGAAATCTATCCCTTGATTAAGGCTATCCAGGACGCCAGTCCGGCGGTTCTGAGTGGTCTAGAGACGAGACTAGATCAAGACGCAGCCTTGGTCAGTCGCAGGTGGTTACTGCGGGCGGATTAAGTCTGACATTTCGTTCAAGGTTCTTCGCACTACCAACTCCATCCTCGCTTTCGCACAGCAACTCGTGTTGGTGACACAAAGTCGCGAACTTGACTACTCGGCTATTCAAACAATTGCTACCTGGTTCTGCGAAATTCGGCCAGCTGTCCCTCGCCTGCTCGACGAAGTCTTTACTCGTGCTGAACAATTGCGGCTCAGTACTTCCACCACCACGGGTCAGGCGATGGGTTTGGTATGGAGATCAAGGTTGCTCAAAGTCTTACCGCAACAACTGGCTACAAACCTCCAAACTTTAGACACGTTGACCATGCAATCCAACCAGGAACAACGACAACTGGGTGCGGTTTGCATGGTTACCCTTTTCTGCGGCCATTCCTGATCTCATAGACTTATATTTGATAGCGTTCGATCTTATGGCCGTAGCTACTCTTGGAGGCAACGTCGCAGCCTCGGCTAAACAAGTCGAAGAGATGCTGAATGCCTTGGGCCAGGTCAGCTCACCTACGTGCATCGGTCGATTCAAACTTTCATCCTCACAACATTTCCAGGAATTCATAGAGGCAGAGCTTACTTCGTCCTCAGAAAAGATCTACATCGCCATTATAGAGTCTCGCGCTCTTCACAGCTCAGCTTATATGCTCCAGAAGTTGAAACAGGTGAGAAATCTGCTCCACGTCCTCCAGCTCAAAGTACCGACTGTTACAATAGCAGGCGCATGGCCTCGAGAAACTAGCGCAAATCGCAATACAAACCCCCCGTTACCCTCTGCTTCGCCTGACGCCCATCAGACATGCGATCTGGTTCAATGATTCTAGTTCAAGTGGTATGAATTCGCCAAGACCTGTAAATTGACTAAAACTAAAAGCATGCTACTTTCAACCGCAGTTCCCATGGGAGTCAGGGCAGCGATGTGGACTAGCTGGTGCAAGTCACTCTGGTCGGCCGAACATAACGTTACAAAGGTATGTATTAGCATCAAGGGAACGACAGCGAACTGAGAGGTCTTTGCAGTCGCTTTTGGGGCCAGGGCTACTCCTTAGACCTTCTCTGCTGCAACTAACATTCTTCGAGTTGTGCGTACATAGACCTTCTCCTAGCCAGACTATCATCACTGATATGGCATTTATCCAGAACATCAGCCACCAGCAGCCTTGCGAAGCTTACGGATTACGAAAAACGCCTCACCAGAATAACATCCCTGGCGAGGATCGAGTTTGAGGACTCATTCATTGGGCAGAATCGCCTGCTAGCAGGAGTTTTGTTAGAGCAAGTCGGGCTTGTTAGTACAATCTTGCCCCCCTTTTATTGGTTATTAACCACCCTCTCAGTTTTTCGAGACCTTTGCATCCTCCTACGATGAGGCTGCCTTCGCCCAAATTCAGCAGGATCTATTCCGGTGGTCTTCCGCAGTACTGGACGGTAGTTCTTGGTCCCAGCCACAAAGCTTGTCAACCGCCATAACCTCCAGCAGCACCCGGCAGCTCGTCGAAGTGTATGATCGAATGCTTCGTCCGGCACTAGGAAATTTGGTTCCGGTACCCGACCTGGTAGCTCGAGTGGCGAAGGGATTCGTGTCCATTGGATTATCTACCTTGGCCCTGTATGTGCCCGACGCCCCACTGGATCCGATCGTCGCCCAACGCTGCGCCAGAGACTTTTGGGAAAGAGAAGAGCGCATGCTGAAAGCCAGGATCCTAGTGAATCGCCGCGCAGAGCATCTGGTAACTGGAAACGGTTCCAATCTATCGATCATGGAACTCGAGAAACGACTTCAAGCGATTCACGAACGATTGGACGGAATTGGAACCGACGACATCGGACGTGAGCCGGACGTAAAGAGGCTGCACGCGCTTTTCACGGAGCTACATCAGTTCTGCCAGGATATAGTGGGTCAAAATAGAGTGGAGGAGTTGGTCGCTTTCATCGAAACGTCATCAAGCGGCGCCCGGCAAAGGGAGGCAACTTTCCAAGGGTCAGTTCATGGATTCCTACAACGGCTCGAGACCACGTACTCGGACCTCAGTGATATAGCCACGCCTTTCGCTCAAGCAGTCGAGTTAATACGCTTCGGTATTCGGATCCTCCTCGAAGCTGGAGACTTCGATGATCAGTTGCCTGAGTGCGTCTCGGCAATGTTGGCCTGCCCTCCGGCAACGGCGTTCCCCTCGCTTAGGACCATCGATCTTGAGGGAGTAGTCCGACGCATCACCAGTACCACAACGCGTGTCGACCTACTCGTTCACAACTTGCGCTTGGCCGCCCAGGATCGAGCAGCGGGTCTTTTCGGAAAGTCACATTTGGCGGTCATCACCGAGAGATACGATCAACTTCTCCGCCTATGGTTGGACGACCAAGAAGCAGAACAAAAAGAAGCCCAGGAAGCCAGTAGCCTATATCGTCAAAGAAAGCAAGATCAAGTCCAGCTATCCGATGAGGAGTTAGAGGAGAGAGAATTCAATCAGCTGTTTCCCAAGTTCACGGACGAGGCTCAGGAGTCCCCCGACACGGAGCATATTCCACGTGGACCTCGTTCTCTAAGCCCCAAGGTCCATCGAAACGTCTTTGAATTGCACCAGGAGCTGTTCTCGGAAGAGGAGTCGCATAACCTGGCCAAAGTGGACTCGCGCGATGTCGTTACCTCGGCAGCAGCTTTGCTCCAGGACTTGGGGGGAAGCCATCGGACCGACGAAGACACAGTCTGTGCCCGACTTCTCATGCTTCAAGACCGCCTTCACTTCATCCAAAATGCCAACCTCAACGAAGCCCAAACTTTTGACTTCTACCACGATTCAAATGTTCCTGAAACTCGCAAAGTCATCGCACTTTTGGGAGAATTTATCAAGAGGGCCGATGAACTGTTAGCCGAATGGCCAGAACAACTTGTTCTCAGGCATCTGAAGGATCGTGCGGAGGAGATTCTCGACTATTCGATGGATTCGCCTGTCGCGAAGGTTCTTTCAGCTCTCGAAAGGCTGTTGCTGCATACCGAAGATTGGGAACGTTACGCTCACAAGGGAAATAGCCTGAAGGCCCAGCAACAGGCGATTACCGCCCAAATCGTGGAGTGGAGGAGGCTCGAACTGTCCTGTTGGAGCCGTTTGTTGGAGGTTCAAGCGTCGACGTTTGCGTCTACAATTGATGTGTGGTGGTTCAGGTTGTACGAAGCGGCGGTCCATGGAAGCATGGCGGCAGCGAAATCATCGGAGGCCCATGCGGTCGACCAACACATACAAAAACTGTCACCGCTTCTCGACCAATACATGGTGGGAAGTCCTTCAGGCCAATACTCCTCCCGGCTCCTCCTTCTGTCCACCTTCGCCAACTTCACTCACCAAGTTATTCCACTGAGTGACAGCAAAACGGGGGCGGCTCTCGAACGTGTTGCGACGCTGCTCCTTTCGACGCACGAATACTGGAAGCAGTTCGAACCTGAACTCGTGCGACGGATGACCAAAGAAAAGGAGAAACTGGACG
>WSTX01002715.1:0-24681 GCA_019633405.1 Tulasnella sp. 408 | reverse complement strand
TGGTTTGAGATTTCAGCTGCATCACTGAGGAGAGACTTGGCTTCGGAATACCGAGCTTGGCGGAGTTTGGCTTCACCGAGTCCCAGCAGCGAGTTTGCTCGGCCAAGGGTGTCCCCGACGCTCGCAAAGATGACCAGTGATTGGTTAAAACACTCTTCTGCCTTGGCGTAATTGGACTGGTTGTTGTGAATCATTCCGAGCCTCCGCAATGCGTTCGCTTGGCCAACTCTGTACCCGATACCCACGGAAATCGCCAGCGCTTGATCGAAACATTGCTCTGCTTCTACATGATTGGACCGCGCTTGGTAGACCACTCCAAGCAATTGCAACACATTGGCTCGACCAAGACTATCTCCAATACTTGTGTAGATGGACAGTGCTTTGTTGAGATGTTCCTCTGCTTGGGCATATTCGGCTCGCCCATGGTGAACATTTCCGAGCCTTAACAAGGCATTCGCTTGACCGCGATCATTGTGAATTCTCACGTAAATGGCCAGAGCTTGTTTGAAAGGTTCCTCGGCTTCGGTATAACGGAATCGTGTAAGGTGGATCTCTCCGAGTCTGTACAATGCGCTCGCCCGGCCCCAACTATTCCCCAGATGGGTGTAGATCTCCAACGATTGGTTGCAGAATTCCGTCGCCATTTCATAGTTGGCTAGTGAGCGGTGGCAATCAGCGGCCAAGTCCAAGGTCTTTGCCATTGTTCGCTCATCTCCAAAGGATCGAGCGATAGCGACACTATCCTCAAAGAACTTAAGGCCTCCTTGTATCTGTTCTGTAAACGGTGCATTTCGCCCATCTGCATCAAAAGCGCAGCAGACCGGATTTGAGAGGCCCCTTGTCTTCCAGTCCTAGGGATGGTAGATGGCTGCCACCCTTGCAAGTCAGAACCCGTTGAACTCGCGATTACGGGCTTCGACTTACGACCCATTTGATAGCTCTCCAACATTCGGTTGCGGTTGGTCGCTCTCTCAGCTCGTATTTCCAACATCTCACCATCAAGTAGCAAAGGTCGCCGAGTTGCGAGAGTTGAACATCATCATACAGTAACGGTAGTAGCCCTTTCACAACTTTGACCGTGATGGATGTGTTTGTTTTGGCTTCGGGGAATGGATAATTGTCCGTCACAACCTGACGAGGAATGGGAGCTGTGAGAGAATGGCAGCATTTCGATCGGGCTCTCACATACCTCCCATGCGATCCAACCCAGCGCCCATATGTCGCTAGCCAAACAAGGCTCCTCTTCGTTAAGGATCTCAGGTGCCGCCCATCGGAAGGACCAGCTAGGACCAGTCAGTGTCAGCTCCGCATTGGTTGTCGAGACTGTCACTTCTGGGCTGCCAACACATGCTGTGAGGTCAGAGCCGGTCGAGGCTGTTTGGCGGCGACGCGAACCACTCGTGGTTTCGGATCCACGAGCCTCAGTCTGGATGCGCGCAGAACCGAAATCTGTAATAACCGCTTGATGGTCGGAGTTCACGAGGATGTTGAGCTGAGGAAGAAGTCCGTTGGCGGATAGCGACTGTTAGAAGTGTCAAAGTACGAACAGATTTGAGGTCTCCATGACGGATAGGTGGTTGCCGAGTGTGGAGGTACTCGAGTCCAGACGTCACATCCTTTATCTGTTAGTGTATGATAGTATTGTTTCAGTCCGATTCCAGGATGACAAGTCTAGGACCTACTAAGGATACCCGCTCGGGCAGCTCCCATTCGCCGGAAAGAAGGAACTCTCGGACGTTGCCGTTGGCTTCCCAGGGAAATACGAGCCACGCTATTCGATTTTCCATATCTTCCACGAATCCGACGAGTTTTATGATGTTGCGATGGTGCAGCCCGTCCAATACACGGACCTCGTTCGCGAAAGTCTGGGGGGTCGAGTCAGAATGACGTTTAGCTCCGCGAGTTGAAACAGACTTACTCGAAGAAACTTTTCTTCATCAATGTTCTCGCCGATTATAAAATTTTTAACCGCTAATTGACTAGGTGCCTCCGATGTGGTGCCATCGTCTACCGTGAGGGTGGCGACCACAACCTCGCCGTGGCTTCCCTTGCCAGCTTGAGTGACACCGGGGGTGAAATTGATTCGAATCACTGCTAAGCGTCTCTCGCTTAGTCTATCGAGGAGATATCGCTGAAAGTATTACGCAAGTGAGGAAGATGTGTTTTACACAACCTCGTCGCCACGTACCGCAGACCGCTTTACGGTCCTCGACTGTTGGGACACCGTATCCGACGGTGCGTCGTTGAGATCCAAAGATTCGAGCTGCTGCTCCAAGGACTCCTCTGTGTGTTGTGCGCCCGCATCATTAACATGTGCTTTGATTTCGGAGAGCTGCGATGAAGAGTCCGACATAGGGGGTTGCGCGTGGTTGAATATTCAGAGGAAAGGGAAAGCGGGTCAATTTGTCAAGGACCGGGTGCTTAGATTTGAGACTTCCAAGATTGTATTGATAACTCTCGCACAACGGCCGAGCGTAATGGTCCGGGTCAAGTTTCTTGTGAACGTGTGGCATGGAATCAATCTCGGCTAAGAGGCCACTAACTCCGTTGCCTAGCTCCGAACCGCCACCTCACGACCCGTATTGCTATAATTACATTCTGCTAGTCGTTCATTGTATAATATAGCTCACCGATTAGAACAAGAGTTATCGCAATGTCAGGACTCTACTCAGAGCTAGCTGCCTCTGTCTATAGCTATCGCGCGCAGGCTTCTGTCAGCAATCGTCAAAAACCGCCCAATCGACCTACACGGATTAGATTCACCCAGAACTCTCTCTAGCCCTGCCGTGCGTGGAGTTTGAGGGCTGTTGGCAAGCCCAAGCTGCACTGAACCGAAGCATTGACCGGCCTCCAAGTGTCAAAATAGTTGAAAAAACGTCGCTGATTGAAGATGACGGGATTACCATGTCGCGAACACCCATTTCCCTGAGACCAGTTCAAGCTCCACCTCGGTCACCTGTTGCTTGCCTTTTTAATTACTTCTCTGGGTGCCATGGAGGTGTCTGGGGCACTCTCTGTTTGGAGGCTTTGAATTACACCCGCATGACAAACTAGATTCCAACCCCTCTCGCGTTGCCTGACGCAACAAGCCATGAAGATCCCTCATGCTGGACGTCAGGACAACTTGTGGATTCTCGAGTGAAAGTATTCACCTCGGCAGGCATCTATCTACTAGCAGGGCAGCTCTTTTTTAGCGATTTCTACTTGGGATTCGGACACTCGAAGGAGAGGGCGAACGGTGGCTCCACCGGCTGACGCACCATTCTCGAGAAACTCAATAATCCTACTGCATTCTAGGACCAAGAGCTCTAAATAATAAGTCTAAATGTGCGAACTAGCTCTACTGGGTCAAGCACCCGCCCAGGAACCACAGCGGACGCCAAAACGTTCCCAAGGGCACACCGGCCGATAGGCAACGACAGCACAGACTGGCGAGATTATGTTGACCTAAAATGGGGTGATCCGTAAAGGTACACACATTCGTTTAGTTTGCCCCCACAAACAAGAAAGTCATACTTTGGAGGACTACACAATCATTCAGAAGTTGACGGGAATGACGGAATGAGACAGCAAGTAGGAGCGTAGCAGAGCTAAAGCCTGCATCGTAAATACAAATGGATAGCAGACAAGCTCAACCGATATCGTGTGAGAGAGTTAAGAAGAAGGAGCTTAGTGGGATGAAGCATCTGCTAGAAAAGTTCGGGCCGCTGGAAGTTAGCCGTTGGAAGCGAAGCAGCCGGAGTTCAAGGTGACGCCACGTTGGCCAATTTATCCGCCTCGAGAACTTCGTCTAGAAGCTTCCTTGACCGACTTTGGGCCCATTTGTAGTCCATATGGTTCGAGACTTCAGCTAAATCACGAAGGACGCGTTTGGCTTCGGAATACCGAGCTTGACGAAGTAGAACTTCACCGAGTCCCAACAGCGAGACGGTTCGGCCAAGATTGTTCCCAATTTCCGTGTAAGTGACCAGTGCATGATTGAACGATTCCTCTGCGTTAGAGTGGTTGGATAGCGCCTGGTGCGTGCGTCCGAGTCCGAGCAATGCATTCGCCCGGCCGAGGCTATCCCCAATGCTGGTGAAAATGGCTAGTGATCGTCGGAAATGCTCGTCTGCTTTGGCATGACTGGATAGAGCATTGTGGTTCTCTCCAAGCTTCTGCAACGTGTTTGCTTGGCCAATCCTCGATCCAATGCCGGTGAAGATGGCCAGTGCTTGGCCAAAATACTCCTCCGCTTTGATATAGTTGAATCGTGCTTGGTGGATCTCCCCAAGGCTCCGCAATGCTCCCGCTCGGCCAGCACTGTTACCAATACTCGTGAAAATTTCCAGTGATTGGTTGCAAGCACCCTCCGCCTTATCATAGTTCGACAGCATTCGATGAGGGTCGGCGCTCAGGTATAAGGCACGTGCCATCGTTCCTTCATCTCCAGAGGATTGAGCGATTGAGAATGCCTCATCGAGAAACTTCAAAGACTCCTTGTATTTGCACTGCAAACGCTGCATTTCTCCTATTTTGATCAAGAGAGCAGCAGACCGGATTTGAGATGCTCCATCGCTTCTACTTCTAGGAACGCTAGACGGCTAGCACGCGCTAATGTTAGTGGTATTCGTCTAACCCGGAATGTTACTTAACTTACAACCCACTGGAGAGCACTGCGACACTCGGTTGCAGAAAGTCGGTCTTTGGGCTCAGGCTTCCAACATCTCACCATTACATCACAGAGTCGGCCAACTTGGGAGAATTGGCTATCATTGTAGATTGAAGGTAGTAGTCCTTTCACGACCTTAACGGTAATCAACTTGTTTGTTTTGGCTTCGGGAAAGGGGTAACTATCCGTCACAATCTGATGCAAGAAGAGCAGTATCCTTTGTGAGAGAGTTGTAGCATTGAAGTCAGACCGACACATACCTCCCATGCGATCCAACCCAGGGCCCAAATGTCGCTGGCTAGACACGGCTCCTCTTCGTTAAGAATCTCCGGTGCCGCCCATCGGAAGGACCAGCTCGGACCCGTTAATGTCAACTCGGCAGTAGTAGCCGAGACGGTAACTTCTGGGCACCCGTCATATGATGTGAGGTCCGGCTTGGTCAAGGCCGCTTGACGGGAAGGCGAACCACTCGTGGTTTCGGATCCACGGCCCTCTGTCACGGTCTGGGTCCGCGCCGAACCAAAGTCGGTAATGACGGCTCGATGGGAGGAGTTGACCAGGATATTGAGCTAAGGAACGATCCCGTTAGCCGATAGCCTTCGTTGGGCGATGCCGAAAGGTCTCACAGATTTGAGATCTCCATGACGGATAGGTGGTTGCCGAGTGTGGAGGTACTCAAGTCCAGATGCCACATCCTTTATCTTGAAGTGTAGAATACTGTTTTTGTCAGTCGGATTCGATGATGAGAACGCTAGGACGTACCAAGGATACCCGCTCGGGCAACTCCCATTTACCGGAAAGAAGGAACTCCCGCATGTTGCCGTTGGCTTCCCAAGGAAATACGAGCCACGCTATTCGCTTTTCCAGATATTCCACGAATCCGACGAGTTTGATGATGTTGGGGTGGTCTAGCCCGTCTAATACACGGAGCTCGTTAGCGAAGGTCTAGGCGGTTGAGTCAGCTCGATCTGCAGCTTCGCGAGGTGAAACGGACTTACTCGAAGAAACTTTTCTTCATCAAGATTATCACTGAACAGAAACTTCTTAACGGCTACTTGACTAGGTGCCTCCGACACGGTACCATTGTCCACGCTGAGGGTGGCTATGACGACCTCGCCATGGCTTCCCTTGCCAGCTTGGGTCTCACCAGCAGTGAAACTGATCTCTGTGACTTCTAAACGCCTCCTATGTAGTCTTTCGAGGAGATCTCGCTGAATGTCACAGCTCAGTAAGGAACACGTAGTCTGCAGAGCCTCGTTGCTGCTCACTGCAGAATGCTTTTTCCTTCTCGAGGCTTCGGACCCCGTGCTCGGCTGCGGGTCGTTCAGGTCAACGGATTCAAGCTGTTTTTCCAGGGATTCGGCTTGGGGATGTGCGCTCGCATCACTCGCATGCGCTTCGGCTTCAGGGGTCCGTGGTGAAGGGTCCGACATCTAGTATCTGAGGTTTGTGCGTAGTCGACGAGTCGTTCAGAGAAATGGCAAAGTGGGCCAATGTAGTAGAGCCAGGTTGCTGGAGTTGAGACCTGGAGATAGTGGGGATGGTTTGGGCTCGATGCAAGAGTGGTAATGGTCCGGATCGGTTCCTCCTGCGACCGCCTCGATCTCGGCGAGGAGATGCTAAGTCCGTTGTCTCAATTCGGACAGATAGGAACAACCTCCCACACAACCCTCCGCGTGCTCTTAATTCTCCAAGTGCTAAATCTTGCTTCGTACTGTACGAGCTGTCTACTACAACTGGATTATCACAATCCTAGGCTCTCTTACCTTGGGCATGCAGCTGCCTTCGGGTATTCGACTCTCCGCTGAAACGGACTCGCGCTGCACCGGACCCGATACATGACTTACGCACAATGAATTAGTGGTAACCCTTGTCTCTGGGGTCCAACCCGTCACGAGACGCCATCAGGGCGCTCGTTGTAGACATCGGTAGGGTGACATGACCGGTTTGGCCTGTCGGGGTGAACGGATGTGGTTGTAGACGGTACGGTGAAGTGATAGGTTCCATGAACAGAGGAGTGATGTCCTTGACGACAATATTTAAAATGAGTTCGGAAGTCGGAAAGATATTTACGTTCCGGACACCATTGGCGAACTAAAAATGTAAGGAAAAGGAAACTTCGTCAACGCCCTTTCCCCCGTCACAGCCATAACGACATACCTCATGCCTCTGAATTAGACTACTTGGAGCCCTTCTAGGTGGCATCGTTCTACGAATACAGTATGGAAAAGTTTCCCGTCAGGGACACGGGGTGGTAGCCCGTTGCAACTCCCATCCACTAGGTCGGCGGAAGGTGGACGACTGGGAGAGTGGCAACCGTCGGCTTGAAACAGGTCCAACAAAGATTCTCGCTCGCTTTGTCGTATGAGAGACCGTTTTGATATGGGTGTGAGGGAGGGCGACCACCCCTCAAAGGATCTTGACTTTGCCCCTGCGAGGGCCGTATAGGCGGACGAGCTTGGACTCCCTCCGTCTACAACTTCTGACCACCTCTCCTCACTGCTCTCGCCCCGTCTATAAGCCTAACCATGCATATTCCAGGATCGAAGACGGCTTGGCCACTTTTAATCACCTTTCCGCGAGCGTTGAATACGTCCGGGCCGAAGGATTTGGACCTAGCCAAAGGGTTCGTGCCGGAAGGTATGGAAGGGACCTGGCGCAGGATCGAGTCGGCGGGGAAAGAGGAGCGGTGGGGAGTAGAAGTCGAGCAAACGGCTCGGAAGAAGACGGTCATGAAGGCGCCGAAGCGGCCGGGTGGAAAGTTGGGAGCTCCGGACGTTCTCGAACCTCCTCACCTGCCCTATTTTATGTCCTCAAAGTCGGTCAACGAGTTCTGGACAGGGCTGTGACCTATGGATCCTATGTCTGATCCTTCCTAATTTTAACGGTAAGGATGAGCGGAAAGCCTAGCGAGCGCAGCCACGAGGAGTCGCCTACCCTTGCTCCTCGAAGGCACAAAAGGACCGGTTCGGGGTTATCTTCAGGTTTGGTAGCGTTCCGTCTTCTGTTCGGGTGCATTGCCGGCGACGACGAGGACAGGCTGGTATTCGATTTCGTTCTCCCTCACCGACAACACTCGTGAGACGTCCTAGCGTCCTAGGACGGAGACGACGCCGGTGTCGAAGCCCCGAGGTGTTCGCCCAATACCGGTCACGTCCTTCCCAAAGGGCATGTCCATGGTACACTTCATCTTTGCTGGTAAGCTCCAACGACGAGTCTCCCTCTGGCAAATGCATCGCGTTCGGACGGGCTTTGCATATCGTAGGCGGGTGCCCAAGTTGAACGTGCTTTCATCTCTAGCAAGCTAATAAATGACGGCGAGAAGGTTGGGCTTGTTGCTGGGGTCATGCTGTGGTGAGTTCGGGCGGTCGAAAGTGCAATATGGGTCGAGAAGGAACGGGGAGACGTTGGCGAGACGGTAGTTTTCTTCTGCAACCTGCACTAGTTTCACCTCCAGAAAAATGAGTATTAAACAGTGGCAGGAAGAGGTGGGAAGAGGTCCAGTGGTTGCTGGTAGAAGCCTCGTAGCGATTTCGGTGTTGGGGATGGTTTGTTCGCCGAAATTTCATCTTGGACTGAAGATGTCAAGGTGTCATTCTTCCCCGAAGCCCCAATAGGCCATTTGCTTCAGGAATTCAGTCCGAGCACCTCTCTTCCACTTGCGCAGCGCGTTGGAACCTGTGGGTGAGTTTAAGTAGTGCTGGACTGACTTTTCGATACCTGGTCGTTGTTTGCTGACGAAGTTAAACTAGGGACTGGTTCAAGCTCCGCCTCAATCACCGAGCTTTGGACCCGTTCTCCGACTGGTCCCCTCTTTGACATAGGAGTCAAGTGGCGGGTGCATTAGCCGAATCGAAGGAGAGGACTCGCCCTTTCAGTCGTCCATTATGTAATATTAATTGAAACCGCGTAACGAACTCAATTGCAACTCCGCCCACGTCCGCAGGCTCGCACAGAGCGCACCATGAATAACCCGTCAATCCATACTAGAGGATGCTGGCCTTAGCACGCTCTTCTTTAGGGAAGCGGTTTCTCGTCGACCGTTGATCCGAACGTTTTGAACACCCCAAGGGTAGAACGTTGGCTCCACGGGCTTACGCTACATACCCCGGGAAGAGGTCCATGTCGGAAGGATGGTTCAGGAATGATGCATTCATTCGGTTAGCCTAGGTGCATAAGAGGTCGAAATCTGAAGAGGGGGGAGACCCAGCCATTCGGCACGAGAATGGCGGGCGAGAGCAAAAAGCGCCGAAGAAAAGGGAAGTGGGCATATCATTACGACGAACGGGTAGCGAGAGCATGGAAAGGAGAGAAATGTGCTGAGCGATCATGTGGGAGAGATCGAATGAGATACGGTGTAACGGGATAAAGCGATCGCTAGAGGGGGCTGGGCGGCTGGGGTTTACCACTGAAGTAGCCAGAGTTCAGGCTGATGCCTCAGTGCTCGATTTCTCCGCTTCGCGAACTTCATCTAGAAGCTCCTTTGACCGATCTTGAGCCCATTTGTAGTCGATATTGTTTGAGAACTCGGCCGCATCATGGAGGAAAAATTTAGCCTCGGGATACCGTGTCTGTCGGAGCAGGACTTCGCCGAGTCCCACCAGTGAATTTGCTCGACCAAGACCATTCCCGATGCTCGTGAAGATGGCCTGTGCTTGCTTGAACGATTCCTCTGCATCGAGGTAATTGGATCGCGCTAGGTGGATCTCTCCGACACTCGATAGTGCGTTCGCTTGGCCAAGACTGTACCCGATGCTCTCGTAAATGACCAGTGCTTGATTGAACCATCCCTCCGCCTCCACATCATTGGATCGCTCTTGGTGGACCTCTCCAATTGCCTGTAATGCATTCGCTCGGCCAAGAATATCTTCAATACTTGTGTAGATAGCCAGTGCGTTGTTGAAATATTCCTCTGCCTTGGCCACTTCGGATCGCTGTTCGTGGATCTCTCCGAGCCTGAACATGATATTCCCTTGGCCACGCTCATCCTCGGTGCTTGTGTAAATGACCAGAGCTTGGTTGAAAGATTCCTCAGCTTTGGCATAGTCGAGTCACGCTAGGTGGATATCTCCAAGTTTGTGCAATGCGTTCGCCCGGCCCCAACTATTCCCTAGATTCGTATAGATGGCCAGGGATTGGGTGCAGGATTCCTCCGCCTTATCATGGTTGCCTATCGTTCGGTGGATATCGGCGGCCAGGAATAAAGCCATTGCCATGGTTGCTTCGTCTCCAGTGGCTTGACCGACGGCGACGGCGTCCTCAAAGAACCTTAAAGCCTCCTTATACCTGCTCTGCAAACGATGCATATCGCCAATCTGCACCAAAAGAGCGGCAGACCGGATTTGAGATGTTTCATTTCTTCCGGTCCTAGGGATGGTGGATGGCTGCCACCCTTTAAAGTCATTATTTGCCGACTCAGCACTACGGTCCTTGACTTACAACCCATTGGATAGTTCTCCGAAATTCAGTCGCGGATGGTCGCTCACTTGGATCGGACTTCCAACACCTCACCATCAAGTAGCAGAGGTCGCCAATTTGCGAGAGTTGAGTATCGTCATACAGTAATGGTAGTAGCCCTGTAACGACCTTAAGCGTGATGGACTTGTTGGTTTTGGCTTCGGGGAATGGATAATTGTCCGTCACAACCTGTTGCAAGACGGCAGGGAGTTGTGAGAGAATCAGCATTGCGATAGGAGTTTCACGTACCTCCCATGCAATCCAACCCAGCGCCCATATATCGCTAGCCAAACAAGGCTCCTCTTCGTTCAAAATCTCGGGTGCCGCCCATCGGAACGACCAACTTGGACCGGTCAACGTCAGTTCGCCGTTGGCCGCTGACACGGTCACCTCTGGGCACCCGTCATCAAATGCGACGTTCGGATTGTGGGAGGCTGCTTGACGGCGAGGGGAATCACTCGTTGTTTCGGATCCACGAGCCTCAGCTTGGATACGCGCAGAACCAAAATCTGTGATAACGGCTCGATGAGCGGAGTTTACCAGGATATTGAGCTACGAAAGGAGCCAGTTAGCCGTTAACGTCCGTTGAGCGGTGTCCAAGGGACCCACAGATTTAAGATCTCCGTGACGGATAGGTGGCTGCCGAGTGTGGAGGTACTCCAGTCCGGATGCCACATCCTTTATCTGAAAGTGCATGACAATATTCGTGTCAATCGGATTCGATGATGACAACGGTGGGGCGCACCAAAGATACCCGCTCGGGCAGCTCCCAGTTGCCGGACAAAAGGAACTCCCGGACGTTACCGTTAGATTCCCAGGGAAATACCAGCCACGCTATGCGCTTTCTAATCTCTTCCACGAATCCAACGAGTTTGATAATGTTGGAATGGTCCAGCCCGTCCAATACACGGAGCTCGTTGGCGAAGGTCTGGGTGGTCGAGTCAGGTTGACGTCCAGCTTTGCAAGGTGAAAAGGACTTACTCGAAGAAACTTTTCTTCATCGATATCATTACTGATTAGAAACTTCTTAACGGCTACTTGAACGGGTGGCCCCGATGCTACCGCATCGCCCAAGGTGAGTGTGGCCACGACGACCTCGCCGTGGCTTCCTTTGCCGGCTTGAGTACCGCCGCCAGTAAAACTGATTCGAGTAACTTCCAAGCGCCTCCTATGTAGCCTTTCGAGGAGATCTCGCTGAACCTAATGAATCAGTGGGGAAGATGTAGTTTGCGGAATCTTCTTTTGCTACTCACCGCAGACGGCTTTACGATCCTCGGCTCTTGGGATGCTGTATTGGGCTGTGGATCGTTGAGATCAATCGACTCGAGCTGTTTCCCCAAAGATTCGGTCTCGAGTTGTGTGTCCGCATCATTCCTATGCACCTCGGCTTCGAGGGGTTGGACGGAAGGGTCCGACATCGTGTTTTCCGCGTGGTCGAGTGAGAGGAGCAATGCGAAATGATTGGGAGCGGATTGCTTAAGACTGTGGTTTTAAGTGGGGATAGGCTGAGTCGGAGGGGAAAGCGGTGCTCGTTAATCTCTTCGACAACTGCGTGGGTTGTGCCCGACCTTCGGGAGGGAGTCTCTTAAGTCCGCCGTCCAAACAGTATGCCGCACAGCCACCTCCCACACATCCACCGGAAGTCGTTATGACTGAGCGAATATCCTCCTTATATTATGTGGCCCGTCTAACAGAACCAGGCTCATCAAAATGATGGACTCTACCAGACTTGCTACTTCTGCTACTCACCTTTTCTAAACTCACCACGTTGCGGCGAACCGTTCATGAACGTCTGCAAGCGACGGGTTAACAGCGATACTTGTATTGGAGATTTATCTTACCACGACGCGCTCTTGGTTGCCTCGACCTTGAGGCCGGTGGGGACCCGGGGACTATATGGTAGGTCGGGCCGAAGGCCAGGAAAGCGGCGTGGGTCTGGATGCCACGGGAGAAGGTGAGTCGATTTTGACAACGAGCGACGTCGACGATTGAGAGCGTTCAGAATATTTCAACATCCGCAATGCTTGCTCTCCTGGAGCGGTAAGATTGAGGAGAAAATGAATCGAACCGGTGTCAGCCAACCCCTCCCCTCACCAGCGAGAACAACGTACCTTGCGTCTCACTTCAATCACGCGGCCCTCCAGGAATGAGGGTCGCCCACTCAGATCTACAGGTTCCCCGTCAATTTGACCGGCCCGTTAACCAGCTGAGACTTACACTCGTCGTTTGCCCGACCAAGCGGGTTCAATCCCCTGCAAGCTGCTGGAAGATCGACCACCGAAGAAGCGGCAGCCTTATTTTTCGTAGAAGCATAAAATGGATACCGGACCATCTCGGTTATAGGAGGAGACTTGTTGGATGACGATGTAAGGGAGATAACATGACAGCCTTGTGAAGATTTAGACTTGTTGCCTCGACAATTGAGCTGACGCGTCTGACAAGCACCCTTTCCTCGCTCTTCTCGTTTCGCCGAGACCCAAACGCGTATAGCAGAGCGTCTGCTATGCTTTGAACATGCTCGAGCCACTTTGCGGTCCTGAATCAAAATGGTGAGAGGGATTTGGACAAGGTGAGGGTGAGCAGGTCGGGGGATAGCATGGAATAACCCGACATTATCAAGTGGGTAGGGAAAGAAAGGTGGTGGAGAGTAGAAGGTTATGCGGAGGGAGAGAGTAATGAACATGCAGAAGACCAATTGGGCGATGGTCGTTGACAGCCGACTCTGTCCAACTTTCCAACTTCCTCGCATCTGCATTCCCGGGCGTTCTTCCTACTGCTCCAAGTCGATCAACGCGCTCTCCGTAAGCCCAGTTCTTCTTAAAGAAGCACGACGTGCGCATCGTGGACTCCATCCAGTCCTTCTTAACCTCCGAGTCTGACCCCACGACCTCGCGCTGAAAACCGCGTTCGGATGAGTAACTCGAGTTGGGAATGGTGTGTCCGAACGTCAAGGTCGAAAGGCCTGTCATATTGGGCGACCTTTTTCAGTGCGCGGGGAGTAAGATGAGTGTTGGCGTTGCCAATCGAGGTGTCGTGTTAGATAGTGGTCGAGGTTCGATAGTGGTCGACAGGCAGAGAAGGACCAGACGGTTGGTGAGTGGAGTTGCTCTGCTGCTGGCTGCGCGAGTTGGATCCTAGGAAACTCAGTAGCAGACGGTTGTGTTAGCGCGGACAGAGATGAAAAGAGGCGCGTTTGTCATCAGAATAGGTCTCGTAGCGATGGTGGTGTTGTGCCCCCCCCCGAGTGTTTCATTGTGGACCGCAAACGAATCGGCGCGCCTTGGGTCAGCCATGTCAAGCCCTCCAACCGAACCATAGCCAAGTGTACCAGATTCACAGAGAAATATCCTCTCTCACGTTGTGCCGCGGGTTGACCTTGAGGGTTGCTCGCAAATTGGAGTTTTACTGAACCGAAGCCGTGACCTCCATGTGTTGAAAGCCCTCGTGGATTGAAGGCGACGGGATTGCATAATACGGTTCGCAAAGGTCCACGGGTTCAAGCCCTTGATTAGGTTATGGTATCCATTCGTCTTCCTTGTCTCGTGTAGGGAAGTACTGCGTGTCATGGAAGGGCAAGTCTCCAATTGTGACGGGCTAGATTTCAACTCCGCTCGCGTGCCCTGGCACAACAACGCACGCCATCTCGATGACGTCGAGGACGACATGTGGCTTCACGAGGGCGGTTGGTCACTTCACCAGGCAGCTTTTCCACTATCAAGGTTGTTTCATTGGCCGTTTATTCTCAGATTTTGGACCTCGAAACTAGCCGCGAGCGTTGGCTCGACCGGCAACGCACCACTTCGGCGACAGCGGCCAACCTCGGTTGTTGCGGCTTGTATAACTCACAGGACCAAGAGCCTTGTATAGTCTCATGCAAGTGAGACCAAATGCCCGAGCTCGCCCTACCCTGTCAAAGGCCATACCCGTAGCGACAACAGACACCACAAACGCTCGAAAGGGCACCCCAGTCAAGAGTGTAAGTACAGCACATTCGATGAGAATATGGTCGAGTTAAAAGGAACGGTCCGGAATCACCCATTCATTTGTTAGCCTAGTGCATATACGAGAAAAACATAATCTTACGGGCGCACAGTCGTTCACAACCCCAGTAGTAGAAGGTTCGAGCAAAAGCACTGAAACAAAGGAAGCATGCATCATAAAGACAAACGGATAGCGAACAACTGCCAAAAAAACGGGTAAAGCAATGACGTGCAAGAGCCGCAGGTAATGAAACGAAGCTTGATGCTATGAAGCAACTGCTGCGGAGCTTGCCCGTTGAGGTAGCCAGATTTCAGGGTGACGCCTCAGTGAGCGATTTCTCTGCTTCGAGCAGTTCAGCCAACAGGCTCCTGGAGCGAACTTGAGCCCATTCATAATTTGTCTGGTTTGAGACTTCGGCCGCAGCGTGAAGGAAAGACTTGGATTCAGAATACCGAGCTTGACGGAGTAAGACTTCGCCGAGTCCCAGCAGCGAGTTTGTTCGGCCAAGACTGTTCCCAGTTCCCGTATAAGCAACCAACGCTTCGTTGAATGATTCCTCCGCGGCGGGATAGTTGGATCGCCCCTGGTGGACCTCTCCAAGTGTCTGCAATGCACCCGCTTGGCCAAGACCGTATCCGATGTTCACGGAAATAGCCAGTGCTTGTTTGGAGCATTCCTCTGCTTTCAAATCGTTAGATCGCTCGTGGTGGAACCGTCCAAGCGAGTTGGATACGTTCGCCTGGCCAAGACTATCTCCAATATTTGTGTAGATAGATAGTGCATTGTTGAAATATTCCTCCGCCTGCGCGTATTCAGATCGCCGTCGGTGAATATTTCCGAGGTTTGACAAGACATTAGCTTGGCCACGTTCATTCCCGACGCTCATGTAGAGTTCCAGAGCTTGATTGAGAGATTCCTCGGCTTTGGCATAGTCGAATTGTGATATTTTGATCTCCCCAAGTCTGGACAATGCGTTCGCCCGGCCCCAAATATTCCCCAGATTCGTATAGCTGGCTAGCGCCTGGTTGCAAGATTCCTCTGCCGTATTATAGTTGAGGAGCATCCGGTGGCTATCGGCGGCCAGGTATAAAGCCTTTGCCATCGTTTCTTCGTCTCCAGCGGATTGAGAGATTGTGACGGCATCCTGAAAGAACTTCAAAGCTTCCTTATCCTTGTCCCGCAAACGATGCATTTCGCCCATCTCCACCAAGAGAGCCGCAGATCGGACGTGAAACGTCTCGTCTCTTCCGGTTCTAGGGATGGTGGATGGCTGCCACCGTTGAAAGTCAATATTTGATGAAACCACGATGACGGTCCCCCAACTTACAACCCATCGGATAGCTTTCCAACATTCAGTCGCAGATGGTCGCTCCTTTGGCTTAGACTTCCAACACTTCACCATCAAGTAGCAGAGGTCGCCAATTTGTGAGAGTTGAACATCATCGTATAGTAACGGTAGTAGCCCTTTCACGACTTTGATGGTGATGGACTTGTTTGTTTTGGCTTCGGGGAACGGATAATTGTCGGTCACAATCTGATCCACGGGGAATGGGAGCTGTGAGAGAATCAAAGCATTGAGATAGGAGCTTCGCATACCTCCCATGCAATCCAACCCAGCGCCCAAATGTCGCTAGCCAAGCAAGGCTCCTCTTCGTTTAGAATCTCCGGCGCCGCCCATCGAAAGGACCAGCTGGGACCCGTCAGCGTCAGCTGGGCACTCGTTGCCGAGACCGTCACCTCTGGGCACCCGTCAGATGACGTGAGGTTAGATTTGGTTGAGGCGTCTGGACGGCAAGTCGAACCACTCGTAGTTTCGGATCCACGAGCCTCCGTCTGGATGCGCGCAGAACCAAAATCTGTAATAACGGCCCGATGGTCAGAGTTTACGAGAATATTGAGCTGAAGAAGAAGCCCGTCAGCGGATAGCATTCTCTGAGAGGTCTCGAATGGACTCACAGATTTGAGGTCTCCATGACGGATAGGTGGCTGCCGAGTGTGGAGGTACTCCAATCCAAATACCACATCCTTTACCTGGTCGTGTATAATAGCATTTGTGTCAATCCGGTTCGATGATGACAGCATTAGGACGTACCAAGGATACCCGCTCGGGCAGCTCCCATTTGCCGGAAAGAAGGAACTCCCGGACGTTGCCGTTGGCTTCCCAGGGGAATACCAGCCACGCTATACGCTTTTCCATATCTTCCACGAATCCAACGAGTTTGATTATGTTGGGATGGCTTAGCCCGTCCAATACACGGAGCTCGTTGGCGAAGGTCTGGGCGGCTGAGTCAGCTCGACTTGCAACTTCGCGAGGTGAAACGGACCTACTCGAAGAAACTTTTCTTCATCGATACTATCACTGATTATAAACTTCTTCACGGCTACTTGACCACCTAACTCCGGTGCGGTATCATCATCCAGGGTAAGCGTGGCCACGACGACCTCGCCGTGGCTTCCCCTGCCAGCTTGAGTGCCACCGCCAGTAAAATTGATTCGAGTAACTTCCAGGCGCCGCTTATGTAGCCTTTCGAGGATATCTCGCTGAACGTGATGGATCAGTGAGGAGGATGTATCTTGCGGGACCTCGTTTTGCCACTCACTGCAGACCGCTTTATGATCCTCGGCTCTTCGGAAGCTGTATCGGGTCTTGGATCGTTGAGATCCATTGACTCGAGCTGTTGTTCCAACGATTTTCCTTCGAGTTGTACGTCCGCATCATTTAGATCGGCTTTGGTATCGAGGAGTTGAGATGAAGGGTCTGACATCGTGTTTCGCGCGTGGTCGGGTGTTGGGAGCAATGTGAAAGTGGGACCAACGATTAGGGCCGAGTTGCTTAGAACTACCCGTGCAAATACTTCGGGGATAGGTCGACTAGGAGGGGATAGCCGTAATGGTCCGGGGTAAGTCTTTTTCGTGACTGTGTGGGATCTCGGCTCGAATAGTCCTAAGTCCGTCGTCCAATTCGGGCATACATATAACGCACAGCCACCTCCCACACCCCCTGCACACCCCCTGCATCCCCCCATGACGGAGCGAATCTACTCTTGTATTGTGTGGGAAGCTAAGTAGAACCGGGGTCATCACAATGGTAGACTTTATTAGGCCAGCTGCCTCCGGCCACCCGTCTCCTCCGAACCCCATGTTGCACTAATACATGGCATGCATCAACATCTGCAAAGCAGCGGATCTGAGTTGATACTTACTTATCTTGGGAGTCTATTCAACCACAGAGCGCCATCGATCAGCCTATGTTACAAGACGGAACATCTGTCCTTCGAAACCGGAGTGATAGAAAATCGAGCAAAAACACCGACAGAATGAAAAGCATGCAGAGTAAAGACGAACGCATATCAAACAGGAACTGAAAGCAAAATGGGTAAGGCGGTAACATGCAGGGGAGGTCATAGAGCGCTTGATGCGATGAAGCAGTTGCTGCGAAGTTTGCCGTTTAGGTAGCCCAATTTCTGGCTGACGCCTCGTTGGGTAACTTCTCCGCTTCCAGAACTTCAGCTAGAAGCGCCTTCGACCGAGTTTGGCCCCATTCGTAGTCGATCTGGCTTGAAACTTCAGTTGCATCATGAAGGAAAGACTTGGATTCAGAATACCGAGCTTGACGGAGCAGAACTTCGCCAAGCCCAAGAAGCGAGTTTGTTCGGCCAATACTGTCCCCAAATTCCGTATAACCAACTAATGCTTCTTTGAATGATTCCTCCGCGTCAGGGTAGTTGGATCGCGCTTTGTGAGCCTCTCCGAATCCACGCAATGCATTCGCCCGGCCAACACTGGCCCCGACTCTGGTGTAGATGGCTAGTGCTGGTATGAGATACTCCTCTGCTTTGGCGTAATTGGACCGCGCTTGCAGGACCTCTCCGAGTCTGTAGAATGCATCTGCTTGGCCGATACTGTATCCGATGCTTGTGAAGATAGCCAGCGCTTGCTCGAAATACTCCTCCGCTGTGGCATGATCGGACCGCGCTTGGAAGATCTCTCCAAGTCCCTTCAATACGTTCGCTTGACCAAGACTGTTACCGATGCTCGTGAAGAAGTCCCCTGCTGGATTGAAGAACTCCTCCGCTTTGGCATAATTGAAGATCGCACGGTGGGTCTCCCCGAGTCTCTGCAGCACATTCGCTCGACTAAGGCTATCCCCGACATGGGTAAAGATGACCAGTGCTTCGTTGAAATGCTCCTCCGCCTTGGCATAGTTGTACCGCTGGAGGTGAATATCTCCGAGACTGTGTAATGCGGCGGCACGGCCGGAATCGTCTCCGAGGCTCGTGTAGATTTCCAGAGATTGGTTGCAAGCTTCCTCCGCTTTATCGTAGCTCTACAGTAGCCGGTAACATGCGATGCTCATGTATAAAGCACGTGCCATCGTTCGTTTATCTCCAGAGGACCGAGCGAGTGCGGAAGCTTCCTCAAAGAGCTTTATAGCTTCCTTGTACCTGCACTGCAACTGATGCATATGGCCCATTTCTACTAACAGGGCTGCAGACCTGATTTGAGAGATTTTCTCGCTTCCGGTCCTGGGAACGGTGGATGGCTGCCAACCTTTACAGTTCAGAGTTGTTGGAACCAAGGATTTGATATTCAACTCACCATGAATTTAAGGGCACTCCGACACTGGGTTGCAGATAACCGCGCCTCCGGCTCAGGCTTCCAACATCTCAACATCAGGTAGCAGAGTTCGCCGATTTGGGAGAGTTGATCATGATCGTATAGTTTCGGTAGTCGCCCCATAACGACATTGACGGTGATCGACTTGTCTGTTTTGGCCTCGGGAAATGGATAGTTATCTGTCACAACCTGATACAAGAGGAACGGTAACGACTATGAGAGAAAGCTAGCATTCACGTCGAACCTTTACGTACCTCCCACGCAATCCAACCCAGCGCCCATATATCGCTCGCCAAACATGGCTCCTCGTCGTTCAAAATCTCGGGTGCCGCCCACCGGAAAGACCAGCTTGGACCCGTGAGCGTCAGCTCGCCGTTCGCCGCCGAGACGGTCAACTCTGGACACCCGCCATCACGCGCGACGTTGGATTTGGTCGACGCGGCTTCCCGGCGAAGCGGTCCACCCGTGACTTCAGATCGGGGGGTCTCAGTCTGGATGCGCGCTGAGCCAAAATCCGTAATAACTGCCCGATGGTAGGAGTTGACCAGAATATTGAGCTGGGTAAGGAGTTTTTGAGCAGAGAGTTGTGCTCGAAAGTGACCGAGAGACTCACAGACTTGAGATCCGCATGACGAACAGGGGGGGTTCGACAGTGTAGATACTCGAGCCCAGATGCTACATCCTGTATCTGTTGACATACGTTAGTAGTAAGCTCAGTCCGCCTGGATGCCTGACAACGCTAGGACGTACCAAAGATACCCGCTCGGGCAACTCCCATTTGCCGGAAAGAAGGAATTCTCGGACGTTGCCGTTGGCTTCCCAAGGAAATATCAGCCACGCTATGCCCTGTTTCATATCCTCCACGAATCCAACCAGTCTGATGATGTTAGGGTGGTTTAAGCTGTCCAATAATTGCAGCTCGTTCGTGAAGGTCTGGGTGGTTTGAGTCAGTTCGACGGCCCAGTCCCCAAGATCTAATTGACTTACTCGAAGAAATTTCTCTTCGTCGATATCATCACTCAAGAAGACCTTCTTAACGGCTACTTGGTCAGCCGTCTCCGATGGGGTGCCGTCGTCCAAGGTGAGGGTGGCTACCACAACCTCGCCGTGGCTTCCTTTGCCAGCTGGAGTGCTACCCGCAGTGAAATTGATTCGATTGATCTCCAAGCGTCTCTTGTATAGTCTTTCGAGGATATCTCGCTAAACGTGATTGAATAGTGAGGAAGACGTCGTTCCCAGGACATCGTTGGCCACCTACCGCAGAGCGTTTTGCGATTCTCGGCTCTTGGGACACCGTATGCGACTCTGGTTCGTTCAGATCAATAGACCGGAGCTGTTTTTCCAAGGATTCTTCTTGGCTTTGTGCGTTCGCATCGCTCGCATGCGTTTCGGCTGCGGAGATCCGCGGGGAAGCGTGTGACATCGAGGGTTTGCGCGCGAGGCCGAGCGGTAAGAGGAATGGCAAGTTAGGTCAATGTATTCCAGTCGGGTTGTTCAGAGTTGAGACTCTGGAGATTGTGGGGATAGTTCGAATAAGAGGGGAGAGCGTCAATGTTTTCGGGAAAGACCACAACAACTTACCTTCTTAACTCGGACCCGAATCGCTCAGTGACCCAGAAGGTTACGGCCGTTCACGTACATAGACATATTTCCCGTCACGTTGGTTCGATCGTGACCCGCCCTTGATGTATGCAATCGAAAAGTGGCAGCCGTTACCTTTGAGCAGACCTAGCAAGAAATCCACCGATTTCGGACGTAGGAAGAGAGTCATTGGATGAGGGTGTGAAAGAAGTAAATTGACGGTCTCTTAAGGATCCGGATGACGTGCCGCGTGGGTTGGACTGGCCGTGGTCGATCAGAGACTCTGTAGGGGGTTACGAATGCCATCCTTCCACCGGTTTCGCTTTCGTTTAAATTTGACCATGTGTTTCCCGGGAATCGGCCACGCCTCTAGCCCCTTCAAACAGGTTTCTGCGATGTTGAATCGGGTGCTCCGAGCATTTGGACAGGGTGAAGGTGACCGCGGCTGAAGATTAAGACGAGTCCAACATAATCGAGTTGGAATGTAAAGGGAGAGCGGTGGCGCGTAGACCTCGAGTAAAACGATGTAGGAAGATGGAGTTAGAGTCCGATGATACAACGTCGAACTCCTCGTGCGGGCGTTCTGGGTGCTACATGCTATTCGAGCCTAGTCCTGTTGACCCTGAGCTGGCGCCAGGATGAACGAAAAGCCTTGCAAACGCAGCTACGAGGATTCGCCTATCCTTGCTCCTCGACCGTGTGGAAGGGCCAGCCTTGGGTTCATCTTCAAGTACGATAGCGTCCCATTTCGATCCAGATTCCCGGGGCGATGACAAGGATGGGGTTTGGTCCGCGATTTCCTTCTTTCATCTTCACAATACCACTCGAAGACGTTTCGGAAGGAGACGACGCCACCGCCGTGCCCCAACAGTTTTCGCCCCAGATGTCGATCCCGCCGTTTCTGAAGCTCGACGGGTGCATCGTACACCTCATCTTCACTTCTCTTAACCTCCAACTCCAAGCCCTCCCTCAGGCGGAAGCATCGTATCAGTGCGGCTTGTGCTCGAACGTTCATGCGGAACTTGAACAACCCGTCATCTTTGGCGAACTGGCTTGAAGCGCGGGGAGAAAGCTGGGCTTGACGTTGCGGGTCATCGTGTGGTCAAAGTGCGACGTTCATCGATGATAAGAAGAGGAGAGGAGGCAAAGATCGCTGGTAGTGGTTGTTCCTGCATTACCGCCTCCGTAATTTGCTTCACCGGAAGCCGATCATCGACCGGTGACGTTGGCACACGTGGGGATGGAAAGAAGTCTCGTCGTGGTTGGTCCAAGTAGTATAATGATGGCGGTGTTGGGAGATGATCCGTTCTCGCAGTGATTTGGTCGTGGACGACCGCAGAAGTCCAGGCGCGTTGGGTACCTCATCGTCAACCGGACTAAGTCACCCAAAGTATATTTCCTTCACGCCACGTCACGCGTTGAGAGCTGTCGGTCATTTAAAGCTTCGCTGAACCGAAATCTCGACCCCCAAATGTCGAGAAACGTTGATGGCCGATGGTGACGGGGATTTCGATCCTTGGTCCCTACCTACAATTCCATTGTGGACCGGCGACGGCGGCGAAATGGAGGCGAGGCAATGTGCCTCACTTGTCGTCATGCTTTGGAAACTGAAGACAGGCTAAAGCAGCGTTGGAGTGAAGTACTTGTTGGTCTCCGAGTGTTGAAAACCTGGAATGGTGATCCGTGAACAAGGTGCCTGGACTCTCGGGCCGGCTCCCCCCACCCTACGAGACGGGTCAACAGTTCCGGGAATCGTACACCCCGAATCGCACGAAACCAAGAGATCTGTCTTGGCGTATGTTCTTAGTCCCTTTCCCAAATTCGCTGTTCCTGTTGCTTCTGCTATGTACTTGCAAGCGACGTATCCGGTATGCGCACCTGACGTCATTGCAAATTGGATGCGTGTACCCCAAACTTTGCCCTCGATCAAAGCACGACACAAGGGATTTTTCACCCCGTCAAACGAACTCGAACGAGTTTCATTCGTCAATAAATTAGACAGGAGGGCCGTCGCCGCAGCATACTCTCCTCCCGCAGGGGTGCTGTCCGCCGGGCGTTCATCCTCACGATTTGAAACCCCGACGAAAAGCAATACTGTAGTGTTTCGTTAAAACAGGATGCCCCCTGTCCCGACCCCTCATCCGGTCCGGTAATTTTTTAAAATGTCCCCCGGTCCCGGAGCTCGTCGCCGGTCGGGACACGTGTCCCCGCCGGTAGTGGGAGTCAACTACGCTCTTGAAAGTGGTCGGACACCTTGCTTGTAGTTTTCTTATATGATAAGAAGCATTGAAGAACATTTTGGATAGCAATCTCCGTCACAGAAACATTATCTACGGCTGAGTTTAGCTTGGAGGCCCGCTCCGGTAACGACAATGTCCGCTGTCCCCCGCTCCAGCGCCGTCCCAAAATGGCACGCCGGTACGGTTGCGCCGGTAAGAATTTCGTCCCGGTGTCCCTTATGCGCCTGTTTTAACGAAACACTACAGTATCAATAATAACATTAACCTACCGGATTCACCTCAAAAACGCACATCCCAAACAAATCGGTGACCGCAACCTATATGACTCTCAGAAGAAAAGCTTTGAATGGTCTCATGCAGCAAACGGAACCGCTCGAGCTCATCCTACGGCGTCAAACAACCCCCTCCACTCTTCGCCGTTACTGTTGTTGACGCCAAACACGGAATGGCACTGCCGTCAATTATGCAATGAGAGACCATCGAGAATTTCACAACCGTCTGAAGGGTGCTTGAAAGGTTTATGCAATAATTGGTTCAGTCAATTCGGATGCGAAATAAAGCTGAAAGCTCTGAATACCGAAGCACCCTGGACGAGAGTGGCAGAACTGAAAATCAAAGTACCGTAACACCCCATGCGTGCTTAGCATATCGACTAATAGATAAAACACACATGCGGAGAAAAAAAGGGCTGATTGGTGTGAAATGTGAGACAGCTACTACGGCAGAGGGAAACGGAACGAAGTCATTGCCGGAATGGTTGGGTAGGGAGTTTACTGGGGAAGCGTCCAAAGATCACGGCGGCGGCTCAGTGTATGGTGCCTCCACGTCGACGACTTCGGCTAGAAGCTTCTTAGAGCATTCTTGAGCCCATTCATAATCAATCTGGTTTGCGATTTGAAATGCCTCGGCCAGTAGGGGTTTTGCTTCGGAATACCGAGCTTGACGGAGTAGGACTTCGCCGAGCCCCAGCAACGAGTTTGTTTGGCCAGGGCTTTCCTTGATATCCATATATATGGCCAGCGCTTGGTCGAAAGATTTCTCTGCTTTGACGTAGTTAGATTGCGCTTGGTGGATCTCTCCCAGACCCTGCAATGCGTTCGCTTGGCCAAGGCGCCTCTCAATACCTTTGTAGATGACCAGCGCTTGGTTGAAAGATTCCTCTGCTTTGGTGTAATTGTATCGCTCTTGATGGATCCCCCCCAGCGCCTGCAATGCGTTCGCTTGGCCAAGACTGTCCTTGACGTCGATACAGATGACCAGCGCTTGGTTGAAAGATTCCTCTGCTTTGGTATAATTGCATCGCGCTTGGTGGATCCTCCCCAGCGCTTTCAATGTGTCCGCTTGGCCAATGCGTCTCTCAAGACCTCTGTAGATGACCAGCGCTTGGTTGAAAGATTCCTCTGCTTTGGTATAACTGTATCGCGCTTGATGGATCCCCCCCAGCGCCTGCAATGCGTTCGCTTGGCCAAGACTGCTCTTGACGTCGATATAGATGACCAGCGCTTGGTTGAAACATTCCTCTGCTTTGGCATAATTGTATCGCGCTTGGTGAATCTCCCCCAGCGCCTTCAATGCGTGCGCTTGGCTAAGGCGCCTCTCAAGACCTCTGTAGATGACCAGCGCTTCGTTGAAAGATTCCTCTGCTTTGGTATAATTGTATCGCGCTTGATGGCTCTCCCCCAGCGCCTGCAATACGTTCGCTTAGCCAAGACTGTCCTTGACGTCGATATAGATGACCAGCGCTTGGTTGAAAGATTCCTCTGCTTTGGTATAATTGTATCGCACTCGGTGGATATCCCCTAGCCCCGTCAATGCGTTCGCTTGGCCAAGACTGTCCCTGAGGCTCGTGAAGATGGCCAGCGACTGGTTGAGAAATTCCTCTGCTTTAGTATAATTACATCGGCGCTTATAGAGCTTCCCCAAGGCTTCCAAGGCGTCCGCTTGGCTGCGACGATACCCAAGGCTCTTGGAGATGGCTAACGATTGGTTGAACGATTTTTCTGCTTCGGTATCATTGTACCGCGCTTTGTGGATCTCTCCCAGCACCCACAATGCGTTCACTTGGCCAGCATCATACCCGGTGTTCGTGGAGATTGCCAGTGACTGCTTGCAAGATTCCATCGCTTCATCGTAGTTGTGCAGTGCTAGGTGGCT